>CAUYLG010024910.1:0-112874 GCA_963573385.1 Cacajao melanocephalus
AGGTGGGCAGATTATGCGGTCAAGAGATCGAGACCATCCTGGCCAACATGGTGAAATCCCGTATCTACTAAAAATACAAAAATTAGCTGGGCGTGGTGAGGTGCACCTGTAGTCCCAGCTACTCGGGCGGCTGACAGGAGAGTTGCTTGAACCCAGGAGGCGGAGGTTGCAGTGAGCCGAGATTGTGCCACTGCACTCCAGCCTGGTGCCTGGCAACAGAGTGAGACTCTGTCTTAAAAAAAAAAAGCTAATCATATACATTTGAAATAAAAAAATAATGACCATGAATATTCTAAATTTGATGAAAACTATAACTCCAAAAAACCAAGAACCACAACAAAAATTCCAACCAAAGAATCAAAACAAAGAAACAAAAATATTAGGGTTCACATCATAACTGCTCAAAACCATTGATAAAGAGAAAAATATTTTAAAGAATCGAGAAGAAAAATTTGACACGCAGAAGGAAGTAAAAGATGCTAGGTAATTACTTGTTACAACAACACAAGAAAAATGACAATGGAACAGCATCTGGAAAGTGCTGAAAAGAAAAATATAACATCCAACCTAGAATTCTATTCCAAAAGTGTTTTTTTAACGATTAAATAAAAGTTTTGAATTATACAAAGACAAATCAATCACTTGCTAACATGCACTACAATAAATGTTTAAGCAAGTTCTTCAGGCAGAAAAGCAAAATTACTTAGAAATGTGATCTACACAAAGGAATAAAGGCCATTGGAAATGAGTATTACACAACTAAATATGTAAGACTTTTGGCTAATTATTTAGAGCTGTTTGAAATATAAATAAATGTGTAAATGAATTAATAACATTGTAGTGCCAGATTTATAATATGTAAAAGTGAAATGTATGGCAACAATAACAGAGAAGATGAGGAAGATAAATGAAAATATAATACTTTAAGGGTCTTACATTATGTGTGAACTGATAAAGTATCACTTAAAGATACAGTGCAATAATTTACAGCTCAGTAATATTTCTATAAATCCTACTATACTATTTATATAAGTCCTAAAATAACTGTTGCAAGGATGGAATAAAGAGCTATAAATCTAATGAATAGTATGGCAAGTTTATTAAAACAAAAAAAAAATCTCAGAAAGAAAAAAAGGAAGAGTAGAAAAAAGTACATATAGGAATTTAATAGCAAGATGATGGACTTAAACCTAATCATGTCTATAATCATATTAAATACACATGTTTAAAGACCAAATTAAAAGGCAGAGATTGGCAGATTGGATTAAAAGGAAGGAAGCAAGACTAACCCCTGTTTTGCCAACAAAAAAACACATTTAAAACATAAAGATACAAATACGTTTTAATGAAAGACAATAAAAAAAATTACCCTGGTTGCACTAATCAAAAGCAACCTGAAGTGGGTATAAAAGAGAAAATTACCTAGGAAAACACTGGTTGTATGAAAATGATTTTTAATAGTGAGGGACACTTAGCAAGAATCAGAAAAATAGTAAATATAAAATAATTAATGACATCATTGAAAGAAGTGACATCATTGTAAATACTATAGATAATAACACAATGAAAATATTAATAACCAGCTGTCAATAAATTTTAAAATTTGAATAAGATATACAAATTTATTTTAAAAATTAGCTAGCAAAACTGACATGAGAAGACATTTATAAATATAGTTTTATATTTACTAAGCAATTTAATCTATGACTTAAAAATCTTCCCACAAACAAAATTCCAGCTCAAGATGTCTTCATGGCTGAGGTTTTTTTTCCAGATATTTAAGAAAGAAATAACATTAATATTGCAAAATTTAAAAGGGAGAATTTCTTTCTTACACATTTTATGACGCAAGCATTATCTTGATGAAAAAATCCTTAAAATTTCACAAAAAATTAAAACCACAAATTATTATCTTTCACAACTAAAAAGGGAAAAAAATAATTCTTATCAAAATATTACTAAAATTCCAGCTGAAATATGTAAAAGGAATAAATCAATATAAATATGATTAATTCAAGGAATGAAAGTGTGATTTAACATTTCAATATAATCAGTGTAATTCCTCCTCTTCCTTAACTTGCAAAAGAATGAAATGCCATCTAAGTAGTTCAATAGGTAAAGTAAATGCATTTTGCACAAATAAAAAATAGTTTATAAAGTGTCTCATTTATTTAGAAATAGAAGATATGTTCTTTAATATACAATAAAAATTATTAACACGGTGAAATGTGGTAAGTGTTCTTTCAAAATTAGGAATCAAACAACAATGTCTACCATAATTATTTTTATTCAACATTGTACTGAAGGATCCAGTCAATCGAGAAAACTAAATAAAATATACTAATATTGGAATAGAAGAAATACAACTGTCATTACTTCTAGATAGCACAATTTTATCCCAGATAGTGTTTAAAACATATATATAAATTACTAGACTTAATAAATGGATTTTATAAAATTACATAATGCTGTGTTAATAAGCAAATATGAGGTAGAAAGGCCAAAAATGGTCAAGAACAAAGTTGGAGGCCTTACAGTAACAGATATCAAGTTTTTATTATAATGCTATATGAAATTAGGATTTATCATGAAGCTACATTTTATTGTAAAACTACAAATAAAATGGCAAGTTGCTTGTGTGATAGAAAAATGGATCAATGAAAGTTAATAATGATTTTAAAAGCATAATCATAAACACCCAATGTATATCGAAGTAGCAAGGGCAATGCAGTGCAGAAATGATGGCTTTGTCAAGGATTCTCAAGAATACCCTTATGCTCAGGGATTCAGTAGAAAATTTAGTATGTAATTGTAATCATTCCTAAGGTTTATTAACCAATCGGAGAGCTGGGCTTAGTGGCTCATGCCTGTAATCAAAGCACTTTGGGAGGCTGAAGTGGGTTTATTGGTTCAGCTCAGGAGTTTGAGACAAGCCTAGAACTTGAGTCAACATGGTGAAACCCTGTCTCTACAAAAAATACAAAATTAGTCAAAAAATACAAAATTAGTCAATAACAGTGGCACATACTTGTGGTCCCAGCTACTTGGGAGGCAGCAATGGGAGGATCAGTTTAATATGAGAGGTGGAGGTTGCAGTGAGCCAAGATTGTGCCACTGCACTCCAGCCTTGGTGATAGAGCCAGAACCTGCCTCAAAACAAGAACAAAAACTTATATCGACAGACGGTATGACTCAATGGGATACCCGTGTAACAAAAATGAAAGTTTAAATATGTCACTTGATTTACAAAAATAATTTCTGTTAATTCATGGATTTAAATAGGAAAGGCTAAAATATGTTTTTAAAATGAGGTTATCTTTTTGATTTGGTAATAGGCAGAAATGTATTACACAAAAGATACAAAAAAAAACCTATGATAAGAAATATGTATAAATATAACTTAATTAACAATAAATATATAAAATTAAAGGCACAATTGCAAATTTGAAAATCAAACCACAGATGAGAGAAGATACTAAACCATGGTCTCATGACTAATATATATAAACACTTCCTATAAAACAGTAAGATAAGGAAAATTCACTTTGTAAAAGGAAAAAAAACTTTAACAGACACTTCACAAAAGACAATGATCAAATGACCAAAATGCTGAAGTAAAGGTATTTTAAATAGTTTTTCACAGAGGAATGTAAATTAAAATTACAATGAAATACCACAATAAATCTACCAAAATAGCCAAAATACTTTTTAATGGAATGATGAAACCAATACTCTCCATTACTATTGGTGAGAATGTAAATGAGTGCAAACACTTTAAGAAATTGCTTAACAGTATGCAGCAGAACTGCACATACGTACATTCTAAAAATTCTACTCTTAGATATTTATTCAATGCAAATAAATATATAGACTAAAAAGACATGCTGCAATGTCTGTGGCTGTTACAATGTAGTCTGCATTAGTTAGTTTTGGGGATGTAACAAACTACTGCAAAACTTAGTAGCTTCACTTATGGCTTTGTCTGAACTCACTCAACATCAAGAGTTTCATCGCACATCAGGTGGAGAGTTCTGTTGTCAGACTCGGCTGTCTGGCATGTAAGTGTTCACATACTCTTGGCTAGTCTAGGATGGTCTCAGCCATTTTCCATATATTTTTCACATCTATCAACCATAGAAGCCAGGTATGCTCTTATGACATGTTAGAGGGAAGAGATCCAATAAAGATGAAATGCACAAGTACTGTTTTGGTTTTCTTTTTGTATTATGCTTGCTACTCTCCAATTGGCCAGGACAGGTCTGACTACCAGGCAAATCTGTATTGGAAGACAGTATGAAAGGACATGAGTACCGACAGGTGTGAAAAACTGGGGTCATTGCAGCAATGAATCTAGCAAATAATGCAACTGGAAATCATCCAATTTCTGCCATAGTAAAATGTAAAAACTATGATATACTCCACAGGACAAAATATTACACAGAATTGAAAAAGAGGTACAACTACTGTTCTATTCCAAAAACTTGTATGACTTGGACAAATATTATAGGTTGAATGTTGACTCAAAATATAACTTCCTGAACTATCCCATGTTGAAAACAGAAGAAAGCAAAACTGATCTATGGCCACTGAAGTAAAAATTATTATTTTTCTGGAAGAATAGACAGGGAGGAGAACATATTGTAAGTTACAGATTGATCTCAGTGGTGATGAGTGTCTTCCTTTGCAAATACATATCGGCTGTGTACTTAAGATTTGTGAATGTTACTGAATAAATATAAACTAATATAACTTGTCAATAAGAATATTTTTTTGCCATTTCCTGGGTGTTTAACATAACCACAGGGCTATTTTGAATGTTAATACTTATATGATAAATAGTGGAGTAAGATTACTACTGGTGGATTTTGTTTTATTTTTTATAATTTTCCATATTACATTTTTTTAATTTCTCAGGCATTCTCTAAGTTTTATATAAGGATCATCAGATTTGAAAACTTTACTCTCAATACCATAATTATGCATTAATTTCTATCATTTTGTTAGACAAGTAATTTGTAATAACAAAGCATCAAATATGTTGACCAAATTATATTAAGCGCAATTAAACATTTGGCATAGACTATAAGATTTTACTCATTCATCTTCAAAACCAAAATGACACTTTACTTAAAGAAAGAGCGCTGAAAGAAGAAGTTTCTCTGTTTTTTTTTCTTTTACAGAGTCTCACACTGTTGTCCGTGCTGGAGTGCAGTGGGCAGTGGCAAGATTTCGGCTTACTGCAACCTCTGCTTCCTGGGTTCAAACAATTCTCCTGCCTCAGCTTCTCCAGTAGCTGGGATTACAGGCACCCACCACCACACCCAGCTAATTTTGTATATTTTTAGTAGAGACAGGGTTTTACCATATTGAGCAGACTGGTCTCAAGCTCCTAACCTCATGATTTGCCCGCCTTGGCCTACCAAAGTCCTGGAATTACAGGCAATGAGCTACCACTCCTGGCAGTTTTTCTCATTTTTTTATGCAGAAACAAAGGGATACAGTATTTGGAAATAAATAAGGTTAAATTACTGATTGAAATCCATGTACTGGAAAACTGCCTAAAAAAGATAATTAACCAAATTTGTGTATTCTGTATGACACATTTGCAAGTTGAGGTTTTAGGTAATAATGACAGTAGACAGTAATATGTCTTCCTGAGCTTTCTGTTTGGCTAGATGGTGGGTTTCATTATGATTTGGGCATATTTTGGTTAAAAAAATTGGCAAAGGCAGTTATTCAGTGAATTTGCACATGAAACTATATAAGGCAGTGGGTAGGGGGGGTGGAGGTGTTGCTTAGTAACAGTTTTTTCTTTAGTCAATACTTTATGCCTATAAGAAAAATTCTGTAAATTTTATCATTTAAAAAAAATCCTCATGAGACCTTCTTTTTGTGAATAATTTGACTTTTACTTGCTCTTCTCCCACACAAAGGAGCTAACTCTAACAGATACAAGCTGTGATTCCTTATAAATAGCAATGGAATTTAAGAAACCAGTTTCAATTGATTATTTAAAATAATTGCTACAATATGAAAATTTATCAGTAATTATAGTCTATCTCTTTATCTCTAATAGTTGAACTGATTTTTAATAAGTAACTCATGCCTCCTCGTATAGTTCCAAAATAGAATTGATGATATCCTAATATTGTGCATTTCAGGATTTTGTATTTCTCTCTCCTAACCCGTCACATACATACATACAAACACAAAGCCAACAACACATTCATACATGAATATATGCTACACATAAATGCATATCTTAATGTTCTCATGCTATATCCATATAATATTACATATCTTATATATATCTTATTACATATAATGGAAATAGACATTTTTATATAGAGCAGTAAAAGTTGTTTTACTGGTATTAATCAGTAGCTTTAACTAAGCTCAACAGCACAGGAAACTTAAAGGTTAATGTCTACTCTAACTGAAATAGTATTTATGAACTTTTGTAATTATTCCAAATCCACTGTGTCCAATATTTGTAATTGTTGTTAACAGCTAGTATTTCTATTATTTTATTATTTTAACTGAAAAATTACAGTTGTATATATTTACGGGGTACAATGTGATATTTTCATACATGTATAAAATATGGAATTAAAATTCAAGTTAACACATTCATGCCCTCACCCATCATTTTTTTGTGGTAAGATATACAAAATTTATTCTCAGCAATTTTGAAATGTACAGTATATTTTAACACATCATCAACCTGCATTGCAAAGGTTGTCAGAAATTTGTTCTTTCTGCCTAACTGAAACTTTGTTCACTTTGATGAACATCTCCTCATTCATTCCCTTCTTTTGGCTTTGGTAAATGCCATTTTACTTTCTATTTCTATGAGTTCAAAGTTTTAGATTATGCATGTGGATTAGACCAATTTGACAATGCTATGAAGAACTATCTGAGACTTGGTAATTTATGAAGAAAAAAGGTTTAATTGACTCATAGTTCTGTAGGGTTAGGGAAGCCTCAGGATACTTAAAATCATAGTAGAAGGTGAAGGGGAAACAACTACGTTCTTCATATGGTGACAGGAGAGAGAGTGCAAAATGGAAGTGCCACATTTAAAATCACCAGCTCTTGTGATAGCTCACTCTCTATCATAAGAACAGCATGGGGGAAACTGCTCCTATGATCCAGTCACCTCCCACCAGGTCCCTCCCTTGTCATGTAGGGATTACACTTCAAGATGAGAAATGGGTGCAGAACCAAACTATATGATTCACCTCCTAGCCTCTCCTAAATCTAATGTTCTTTTCACATTTCAAAATTGAATCATGTCATTGAGACCACCCTGGGAAACATGGTAAAACCCCATCTCTACTAAAATTACAAGAATTAGCTAGGCATGGTGGTGAGCTCCTTTAATTCCAGCTACTTGGGAGGCTGAGGCAGGAGAATCACTTGAACCCTGGAAGCTGAAGTTGTATTGAGCTGAGATCGCAGCACTGCATTCCAGCCTGGATGACAGAGTGAGACTCCATCTCATGAAAAATAAGAAAAAAAAAATCAATCACGTCTTCCCAATCCTCCCCCAAAGTCTTAACTCATTTCAGCAAAAGTCCAGGTCCAAAGTCTCATCTGGGACAAGACAATTCCCTTTCACCTATTAGCCTGTAAAACCCAAAACAAGTTAGTTACTTTCAAAATACAATGGAGGTAAGGGCAATGGGTAAATGTTCTCATTCCAAATGGGAGAAATTGGCCAAAACAAATGGATCAGGGACCACATGTAACTCTGAAACCTGGCAGGACAACCATTACATCTTAAAGCTCCACAATGATCTACTTTGACTTCATGTCTCACATGGAGAGCACACTGATGCAAGGGATGGGCTCCCAAGACCTTAGGCAGCTCCTTCAAGGGCTAGCATTGAGTGTCTGTGTTTTTTCCAGGTGCACAGTGCAAGTTGTCAGTAGATCTATCATTCTGGAGTCTTAAGGATGGTAGCCCATTTATAACAGCTCCACTAGGCAGTGCCCCAGTGGGAACTTTGTGTGGGGACTCCAACCCCATATTTCCCTTCTGTGTTAACACAAGTACATGTGCTCCATGAATGCTCCACCCCTGCAGCATACTTCTGCCTGGACATCCACGCATTTCCATACATCCTCTGAAATCTAGGTGGAGGTTCCCAAACCTCAATTCTTGACTGCTGTGTATCCACAGGCCCAACACCGTGTGGAAGTTGCCAAAGCTTGGGGCTTGCACCCTCTGAAGCAATGGCCCAACCTGTACTCTGGCCCCTTTCAGCATGGCTGGAGCTGAAATGTCTGGGACATGGGGCACCAAGTCCTGAAGCTCAACGAGCAGCAGGGCCCTGGGTCCAGCCCATGTAACTATTTTTTCCTCCTAGGCCTCTTGCTTTGTGATGAGAGGCGCTGCTGTCAAGATCTCTGACATGCCCTGAAGACATTTTTTCCCATTGTTTTGGTGATTAACATTTGGTTCCTCGTTATTTATGCAGATTTCTGCAGTGGCTTGAATTTCTTCTCAGAAAATGAGTTGTTATTTTCTATCATATTGTCAAGCTGCAAATTTTCCAAACTTTTATGCTCTGCTTTCCTTTTAAACACAAGTTTCTATTTCAGATTGTCTCCCAAGTTCAAAGTTCCACAGATCTCTAGGGCAGGGCCAAAATGCCACCAGTCTCTTTGCTAAAGCATTAGCAAGAGCAACCTTTGCTGTAGTTCCCAAGAAGCTCCTCATCTCCATTTGAGACCACCTCAGTCTGGATGTCATTGTCCACATCATTATCAGCATTTTGGTCAAAACTATTCAACAAGTTTCCAGGAAGTTCCAAACTTTCTCACATCTTCCTGTGTTCTTCTGACCCCTTCAAGTTGTTCCAACCTCTGCCCATTACCCAGTTCCACAGTCACTTCCATATTTTCAGGTTATCTTTATAGCAGTACCCCACTCTCTCTGGTACCACTTTACTGTATTAGTCCATTTTCACATTGCTATAAAGAACTGAGATTGCATAATTTATAAGAAAAGAGGTTTAATTGACTCACAGTTCCACATGGCTGGGGAGGTCTCAGGACATTTATAATCATGGTGAAAGGGGAAGCAGGCACCTTCTTCGCAAGGTGGCAGGAGAGAGAAGAGCAAGGAAAACCACCACTTATAAAACCATCAGATCTAGCGAGAACTTACTCACTATCATGAGAACAGCAGGGGGGATTTCCTCCCACGCCATGATCCCGTCAGCTCCCACTAGGTCCCACCAGGTACACAACCTATAGTTTTATCATCCCTCTACGGTGTATGGTGGTCAAACATTCTTTAGGGATAAAAATTTCCTGTTAAATATTTGGAAAGACAGATAGGAAATAATGTTAGTGCACCTGACGAATATCCCTCTTTAATGACTCCGTAAGCCACGTCCCTCCTGCAATACATAACCTCACGATCTCATTCTGGACCAGGGAAAAGCTGACCCATCCCCCACGCAGCTGCAGAAAGATCTTCCTAAAATTCACATCAGATGTTATCACCCCTATGGTTTAACAGAGACAAAACAAACTTCCTATGACTCTTGCTACCTTGAATAAATGTTTCGCCAAGCCCTTTGCTGTGGAGTCAAACCTGCTGCTCCAGAGTCATCTCCTTCTTCTCCTTCCCCTCCTCTGTGCAGCTTCAATTTCAGCAACACGGAGCGACTAACCATTCCCAGAACACTCTGCATTTGGCCATGTCTTCATGTCATTGCCTAGCAAGCTTCTTTTGCCTGGGAAGCCTGTCTTTACCTTTTCATTTACTCAGGTTGGCACCTTGATCTTGGACTTGCCAGTCTACAGAACCGTGAAAAATGAATTTCCGTTATTATAAGCCACCCACTTTATGATATTTCATATTTAAGTGCGCTTATCTCTTACCCAAATCAAATGTACCATAATTTGGTGTGTGTGTGTGTGTGTGTGTGTGTGTGTAAGTATATGAGCATTCACAGATAGAGACACACAGACATAGAGAAAAAAGTCTGAAGTGACCTCCAATAGAATATAACAATGCTCTGAGTTAGAATAATAGTTGACTTTTCAAATCATATTTAACCTTTCAAATTATTTTTTTGCAATAGGCCTGAATTACTTGTTTGATCAGAGAAAAACATCAACAAAAGCAACAAACCGTTTAGAAAATAAAAATCAGGCAGTCGCATTTGGAGGAAAACAGATTAAGTTCAGAATGTGGTAGAAAGGATGTGTGTGTGTGTGTGCGCTTGCATGCATGTGCCTGCACGCACGCATGTGCACATAATTCTCATTATTATCTGTGACTATGGGTACCAAATGAGCCAAAGTACGACACATTAGCCAAAAAATACATACAAATATAGAACTTCTTTTTTAAATAAGACAGCGTCAAGGTCAAGGATGTTAATAATCCCATTGTTCTTTGCTCAAGTCAGACCACACTTGAAGTATCATTTTCAATTTTGTTACTACAAGAGTTCAGGAACTAGCTGACACGTTCCAGGGATACCAGGAGAGGATTTATGCAGTTGGAAAGAGATGGAATTTTAAGACTTCTGAAACTTTTTTCCCATTTCAGATTCTATAGTTCTCTGATTTTTATGTTGCTCTTGGACATTAAAAAAGAAATTGTATTATAAACAAAGAAACCACTGCTCGGAGAGCTTAAGTGACATGCCAAGGCCGTACAATCGCTTTATGGCAGAATTTTGTCCAGAAGCCACTTCATGACCCACACACTCATTAAAGAGCAGTAGACAGATGAGATCCATCCAGAGGACAGCAACAGGGATGACTTGGGCAGAACGGATCATTTCCAAATGACTCACGCTTAAAGAACCAGAGAACCCTGTGAGGGCGAGAGCATACAATGTTGTTATCAAATCAAGCTGTCACGGCAAGAAGAATGCCACTTGTGATTCGCTGAAATAAAAAGAACCACGCAGAGCTGATGGAGAGCTTTCTTTCTGTTTTCTTTCATAATATTAAGTAAGGATTTTCTGACGTGAAGAAGTGTCTATAGATGGTCTAAGGTGACTCGAGAGAGTGGGAAGGGAAGGTGGCAAACGCTTGTCACTGCTCCCAGCTGTCCGTTCTTCCATTCTTCAGGAGTAGACGCCATGGCTTTTAGTTAGGCACCTGGCTGCCCAGGTGGAGAACACGCTGCTTTGCCCCTTGGCAGTAAGGTACGACCCATCGCCAAATAATTTATTCCTTTTACAAATTAGTTGAAGGTTCGCAGCCACATAATGAGTTTATTTGCTATGTATTGCAGGGCTTATGTGATTCAGAAAACAGAGCCACACAGCCTGGGATGTCCTCCCTGGGCCTCACTTTTGAACTGCTTAGTACCTAGAGAGACAGTATCTACCGTTCAGTTGTTAGGGGTTCAAGTAAATGCTGAAAATGTACCACATAGAGACTTAGGGAAAAAAAACAAGGAAAAGAGGCACACATGTGTTATCTAAAGTTACAAAGATAGGGGAATCAAAATAGAAATAAAAATTTGTTAGGAGCTTAGCTAAGCTGAATTCTCACGGGCCATTAAAGTAAGCCAACAGGTAGTGAGTAAAATGGATTAATGAAGAATGAGGGATAAAAATTCATATTTTCAGAGAAATGAAGGTCACTGCCAGGGGAAGCTGCCAAGCCAGTGAATAGTGGTTGCCTATTTGGAAGTGGAGCTGGGTGGGGTGTGCATGAAGCAGGACATTCTTGTTTTCAATTTTAAGTGCTAAGTACTTTTTTATTTTTAAATAGGAGCACACATTACTTTAGTAAAAATGTGTGTGCATGCACACACACACACACACACACACACACACAGACGGCTCTGACTCTGGTTCTGAGGATTGCTGAATGATTTTCCAAATGCAGGTGGGGTCTGCAAGCAGTCTGTAGATGGAGCATCAATATGGAATGGATTGGATTCTACCCAGAGGCTCGAGTGTTTTTAAAAGTACAGAAAATTATGCTGCCTTTGGTCTGTTCCATCTCTGAATGCCACAGGAGGCAAACATTCTCCTCTTTAGCTCAGCACACAGAGAGTGCTTGTGACTTATACCCAAGCACTTTACTTCAGCATACTATTCTCAGGTTTCCTCATAAAAAGTGATTGGGGCTTTCAGAATATTAGAACATGAGTTTTTCTGTTACATGAAGAGTTAGCTTAACACAATTTAACAAAATAATATGTATTTTTTATTCGAAAATTTTCTTGCAGTCTGCCATCTTACTCCCACCAAAGCAACATGTTGAAGGTTTAAAAACCTTTGTCAATATACGTAGAACAATACTCTGCCACGAGAGAGTGAGCTGCCGGTTGCTCATGTGAAAATCTCCACTATGAATATCTGGTATCTTTCTCAAGATCTTGTTGAAACTGAAAACTACAGAAAAAAAAATTTTTTTCTACTACACAAAACTTCTTGCTTACCCTCCCCACGGTAGTTAACGTCAGTGCATCATGTCTTCAAAGCCATTTTCCTTCAGCATTTTTTCTTTCGTATGGCATGACTCACAAATCAACCTTTTTCTTTTCAACATCAGAATCACAGCTTTTCTCCTATTATTGCCAAGCTGAAGGTACAGGGGAGCAAAACAGCATGGTTTCCACACCCAGCTCTCTAAAGGGTAGAGGGGAATGGTGCTTCACGCTCTGGAAGAATCGGCTCTCCATGGAATAGGACTGCAGAACCCCATCCAGGAGCCGTCAAGACGCATCTGCAGCAGGTTCCAGGGCTCAAGACATTGAGCAGCACAGCTGACGTGGACGCTCAACTCAGAAGACCAGATCTTGGCTTAGCTTCAAGGAGAGTTAGGTCTTTGTTGTGCTTGGATGGAAACTGGCAGGGATCTTTGATAGGTGTGAGAGTTTTAAGGGAATGAAATAGTAACATTAAATTTGCAACAGTTATTTTGCAAAATCTTCACATTCAAAGAAATAGCTCTATTTCTGCTACAAAATGAAGTTCTGAACAAGGATCGAATGACCTCGGCATCACTTTTACATTTGTGCCCTTGTATTTGTTGTTTCCATGTTTTTCTCATTCGGGTTTCTGGTTCTTGGGGGATTCAATTTTATTGTCAAAGGTCAAGCCCTGGGTGAATAATTTTCAGAACCCTTTGATAGCTTGGAATTTCTTTCTAACAAAGAGAGCATTTGTTGGTAACATGATCAGAATTCAAATATTCCAAAAAATATTTTTATTTAAATTATCCAAGCTCTGGGATCTCATTTCCACACATCTAAGTAAAGGAATCCTAAATAACATTTTATAATTTATTTTCACTAACAAGAAGCCTATCTTGTGGCATTAGGAAGGAAGGCATGGACTGTATTGTGATATTCTGAGGTTTAATCTGTAGAAGTGCAACTTGTTACTGTTAGTCACTTCCACAGGTATTTGAAGGTTCTACCTCGACCTGATTTTGTGCTGAGATAATACACCCACTTTTCTTCCTGAGGGAATTTGGTATTTCTTTCTGTATTCACATTCTCTGTTACTATGACTCTTGGATCTAACTCCAGCCAGGACTAAGCCTAACACATTGTCACCACGTTTCCAAAAAGAATTCACTGTGTCTGCAAACAGAGATGTAATTGAGTTCTATGGATTATCTGTGGATTACCTAGTTATTGGAATGAATGCTATCCCACAGCTATACTAGCTCTTACCACAGCCTCACAGAACGACAGAGAGCCAGGTGTTTCTGCCCCGACCAACTAGGCCTCCCAGCCACTTTGTATTAACTGAGCATTAGAAGAAATGTGCACAAAAGAGGTAGAGGGGACCCATGGCAATGGCATAGGTTGTACCATTGCGTATTTATTGTTTCCTAGGAGCCTACAACAAAGGTGTTTTACATTCCATACAGTTTGAATAAAGGCTAATGGGGCAACATTAGTTTTTATGTCTTGAGGGTATTAATAAACATAAATACTAAAGTCTTAATTATGTCTGCCACTTAATATATTGCATTTGAGGCACTGATATTCTGAAAATCTGTGAGGAAATAGACTGTTTCTCTCAAAGCTAAAAAGAGAGATTTGCTAAACATTTAAAAAATTGTCTAGATTTTTCTTTTCCTCTTTCCTTCCCACCAATCCTCCTATATTGTATTTCTCCCGATTTATTACTGCCAGTCTTCTGTGGATATAGTGATTAAACATCAAAGCTTGTTAGAATTATTCATAAAGTAGGAACATAAAGGTTCTGATCAAGGAATTTTTAAATAATTTCACAGACTCTGTAACGTTCATTTTAGCTTCTTAGAAATCAGACCCTCCCCTTTATTTTGTATATTTCTTATTCTTGGCTAGATTCTAGATTAAAGATTTATAAATTGTATTCCATCATTCCACAGGAGTGCTTAAGAGCTACCTTAGATAGGAATGAAGATACTGTTTTTCCTGCTCTCCACCCAACATTTTGTTTTAAAATGTCCATATTGGTTGAATGGTTTGAAAAACCATTTCTAGATGGATCAAGGTAATACATAGTTAAATTGTATATAGATAAGTAGATCAGTCTTGTGATATATGCAGCAGCTGTAATGAATTCTTCCATTGACTGATATATTATCCACTGGTAGAATTACAGACAACACAATTCCACCTAAACCACAAAACTCTTTGGACGAAGAAAAATGGGTGATGATGAAGGTTTACACATGTTACAAGTTGGTCTTAAAAAATTGAGATTGATTAGTCTTTGGTGGTTTTACTGAGTTACTTCTCTCCTAATATTAAACTCTTACAAATTTCAAGAAAAATTTCATCCATATGTTTCTGATTCAATTATGAATAACTCATTAAATGCTTTTTAAAAGTTATTTGAAATTTGAGAAGCCTTTTTATGAGCTTTAGTAATCCTTTGTTCTTTGAATTGGGAAGGAGAATTTTGCCAAGAGTTAATGGTACTCGAACCTCAATATGCCTAAGGGTATTCTAAACTTAGCAAAAAGTCCAGGATCCCATCACGACCGATGACACCCGTACTTGCAAACTGTCTGCCACTGGCTACCTCCTGCCATGTGCTTGATGATGTTAGATTGTATCTTTTACATATGACAATGCTAAATAGCTATTGCTGCTAACGAAGGGTAGTCTACAAGTGGAGTACAAATCCTAGTTATCAGCACCCTTTATAGAAAGCTAATTAACTACAAATCTAACCTTCAGAGAAGCCAAAATCACTACTCTTTTTTCTGTCTCTTATAGTTACAGGTCAGAATACAGCAATAGCTTAGGTTAACTCTGGGCAGCTAGCATATAAGAGTTGAACAAAAAGAACAAAGGGAGTAAAGCATTTTGTAGTTTAAGAAACACTAAGCATTCAAATACAGTATTTGCAGAAGTACTCAGAACGTGAACTAAAAGGAACTAAGTTTATGCACAGAACACAGGCTTGCTGAATAATATGTTCCAATAACATGATATAAGTACAAATGAGGTAGCTATAGAGCTTCTTCACACTTAGGTTATTATTATTATTATTTGTATCAGAACCAGCAATGGTGACTTCTAAGTCATAATGAGATGGATGGCAGGATGCAATATTGCTGAAACAGCGGTGGAGAAATGCTCTCTGTACCTTCAGAATGGGAAGTTTTTGTCGATTAGTTTTTTGTTTGTTTCAATAAGTTGAGTCATGAAAATTATTCCTAAAAAGAAAAGTAAAATAATGAGGACACTTGGAAGCCACACTCTAGAACTGTGGGTATGGAAATAGCATTTCAAGAATGGGAGCAACCAGTAGAGTCCTTAGAAGCTACAGACACAATGGCCCACTTATATCCAAGGTTTTGAAGAGCTCCTGAGAGAAATGCATGGAAAAGCAAACGCTGGCAATAGCTACTGCCTTTAATCCCAGGAAGGAAGATGCCAACAGCACACTGCTTAAGCATAAGAGTATCTCTAGTAATCAACATTATATACCCATGTAAAATATTGTATAACACTGAGTTGAATTACATATTGAATTCCTTCCGAGTAAGGAGGAAGAAATCTATTTTAAAAGATCCAGTAAGACTTTTCTACCTCTGATCTTTGGGAAAGTTCCTGTGTAGAAAGAGCTATATTATGTTCACTCAAGTGACTAAAGGTTTACAAGGAAGCAATACAGAACAACTTCAAAGATCAGGGTTTCCAAAACTGTAGAACTAAACTTAAAACACATAATCTCTTAGCTCCATTTGCTTCCAGATAAACAGAAGTTTGCATTGCATTGGCAATGTTTATCTTATTTTATTTGTCTGGTAATTGTACAAGAAGGTCAAGGATTGCTTTTGAATGGAGGTCACAATTGTTTGCACAGTATGAGCATCTACTTAGAAACACATGTTTTCAAATAAAATTTCCTAGGAAAGTTCATTTTAGTGAAGAGCAAGGGTATAAAAGAATTTCTTGAAATTTTTACAAAATCTTACACCCAGTGAAAAAAACTGATAGTTATAAAATCTATTCAATGCCTCTGCAATCACACTCTGATTGAAGAGTTGATGACATGAGTTTACAAAGGGAAAAATAGCCTGTCTGCAAAGTTCCACCTGCATCGACCTGCTCAATTTCTCATCTCCAAACCCTGCAATCAAGGGAAAAACTGTACTAAAGATTATTTAAATTTAAAAAGTATACTCAACAAATGAGCATTTACAGAGACAGGGATTTTTTTTAAGAAGGAAAATAGATACCTGGCATATATTAAAAATTCCTTGTCAGTACTATGACTTATATGCTCTGTAAAAGAATTTTTTTAAGGCCTACTAGCAATTTTGCTTCGTTTCTTTTCCTTTTTTCAGTCTTACCCTGTATTAAGATCTGAGTGTTTGTGTGTCCCCAAAATTCATATGTTGAAATCCTAACCCTCAAGGCAATAGGATTAAAATGTGGGGGTCTGTGGGAGGTGATTAGGTCATGAGGGTGGAGCCCTTATAAATGGCTTTAGGAACCGCATTAAGGAGGCTTGGGGAGCTTTCTCTCACCCCTTCTGCTATGTGAAAGCACAGCAAGCCGGAAACCAGGCCCTCGCCAGACACTGAATCTGCCTTGATCTTGAACTTTCCAGCCTTTAGAACTGTGAGAAATACATTTGTGTTATGTATAAACTCCTCGCTTGATGGTATTTTGTTACCACAGCTGAAATGGACTAGGACAGCCGGTGACATAGACAGCGTGGAAGAAGCCCCACTAGGCTACCTGAGAACCATGCATGCTCCCTCTCAGCCCAGAAGAATGATGTGGGGAAGACACTCCTCTGGCCAAAGAGGCAGACACAAGAAGCTTCCAAAAACAAACATAAGATATATTTATCTTTCAAAAAGAGTATCCAATTTTTCATGTCAATATAGATAATCTGCTTAATAAAATGTTGAATTTTGTTATTTTTCTTTTCTTGTACTCAAACGTAGGAGTCGCACTGAAGTATGTGAAGTATGTGAGGTATTGGAAAAATAAGCCCGCGTGGAACAGAGACACAGATGGTTTCTGTGTTTAATGATTTTCCTTTTTCTTCTTCTTTTCACTGTGTTTTTAATTTTTTTATTTGTGGTTACCGCCCTTTGCTGGCTGACACAAGCTCTGGGTCCCGTGGGAACCAAGGTCCTTTGGAGATCGTGGTAGGGGTGTGAAAGCTTTCATTCTTAAATCCACTAATGTCCGTGGGGACACAACTGCCTTCCACAGCTTCAAAGGCAAAACAGTGACTCAGCTCATCAGATTCTTTATCTCTGGCAAGGATTTTAATTCATTGCTTATTCAAAGAACTAAAATTAAGTTAGCTTTATTTTTGCTTATATATACTTTAAATAAAGTCCTTGAAGAGGCCTAGGAGGTGAATAAAACCGAAGACAGAATCCAAAAAGTTTGGTCCCTTCTTGATTTTATTTTAAAACGTCATTTTGTTCTTCTTATTCTCCTTTCTTGTTTGGACAGATACTGAACTCACTCCAGTGATAGCTCAGAACAATTCCCAGAACAGTCTAAGTGCGACATTTAATCCTCCAAACCTTCACCAATCTTCATTGCTAATGCTCATTTAGTTTATCAGTAAGAAACTGGGGTTAAAGTGGAGGACTTAGAGCGGAAAAAAGAAAATAATGTGGTATACGATAATTTGAATAAATTTACAGGCTCTAGTTCATTGTTTCCCAGCCAAATGTGTCCGTCACCATGCTAAGCACAAGAGAAAGAGAGACGTGTAAAGTGCTGCTGCTGCTGTGAGGCTGTTGGGCAGAACGCAGAAACAGACCCAGGAACACATGGGGGGTGTGGTAATAAGGATCCCCTCAGGCTCATGCGGCACAGCGTGGAGACCAAGCTGCTTCAGGGAGCAGGGATGCTCAGGAAAGCCTTTCTGGAAGAAGTGCTAAGCACAGGTTTTAGTCCTTTTGGGTTGCTATCTCAAAATACCGTCAAATGAACATCAGAAATTTGTTTCTCACAGTTCTGGAGGCTGAGAAGTTCGAGATGCAGGGGCTGCCAGATTCGGTGCCTGGAGAGGGTCATGTCCTGGTTCACAGATGGTGCCTGCTGTCCGTGTCCTTGCGTGGTAGAAGAGGTAAATAAACTCCCTCAGGCCTATTTTAAAAAGTGCTAATCCCATTCATGAAGGATCCTCCCTCCTGATCTAATCACTTCCCAAAGCCCCCTCTTCCTACTCCCATCCCCCTAGGGGTATGGATTTCGACATATGCATTTTGTGGGGGGCACAAACATTCAGACCAGAGCAGCGCAGAAATGCTTCTCTCCTTTCTGCTGCCAGCTCTGTGTGCCTATTCAGGCTGCATCACTCGCCCTGAACTATTGCAACAGGCTTCTGAGCCCCTCATCCCGCACCATTCTGTTTGGTTCCACATTTCACTCAAAGACAACCAATTGCATCAGGTTTATGGTCCTTTATAGGGGAAAAAGGGGGCAGAAACCCTCAGGAAATAATTAGACCTGGACTCTGAAAAGTAATCGTTTGGTGTTGAAGACATTAAAATGCCCTGAGTTATCTCCTGGACAAGAAGTACTGGGAGATACACTTTCAAATGGATCCTCTCAGAGGCCAGGCTGGGGCGCCAGTGAGGAGTCTGTGCTCTTTCATTCCAGGGCCGGTAGGTCTGTGCAAGGCATGAGAATTTGGAGAGAGAAGGAATCCACTCACCTTTACAGTATTGACTGCTGTTGCCACAGGGAAGTGCAGAGTTGGGGTGATGGAGGGTGTATACCGTGAGGCCACTGACAATGACCAGCCCAAACTCGGTGTGAGGGTGTATGAATGCTGGACAGGAATTGGGAAGTTGTGGTAGCAAGGACAGATGGAGGCTGGTCAGAGCGCTGAGAGCTACCACATTCCCCATGCTACCCACTTTAGATTCATCTGGTCAATCAAGAAAACTGGGAGACACTTCAACCCTAATGTAAGGCCGACAGCCTCGCCAGGAGCTGGATGGACAATACTCACCCCCTCCGCACCTGATAACACTTATCAGGAGGCCGGACATCCTACTGGCGCCTGCCTTCTCCATGCAGGCCCCCCACACCCACTCCCGCATTCCACCCCTAGCCCCACACTCAGCACTAAATTATGCTGTCAGCCCAAAATTCAAAAATCCCACCGAGTGCCTAACCAATGGCAGCTCGCCAAGTCCGGGTCCAGTCTCTCTCTCTGACCAATACAGGTGCCCATGCTTTGTTACCTTCTCCAGCCCACCTGTCCATAGCCCTGCTGGACTACCAATGGCAACTTACCAAGTCCAGGTCCAGTCTATGACCAATGCAGTTGCCCATGCTTTGTTTCCCCGCTGACCAATCTATTGCCCTCACCCCCTATAAAATCCCACGCCCAGAACGGCCGGGCGTGACTTCTCTAGCCTCTCTCTCTCTCTCTCTCTCCCTCCCCCAGGACCACAGAACCTCGCCCAGGAGCTAAACAAACTAGAATTTAATTTGTCTCGTGCTAGCCTCAATTTCCTCATTTTAAACTCAGCAATATCCTTACAAGAATAACCTTACACCTAACACTACTTTTTCCTACACGTATTGTCAGTGCCAGTTCCTACTTCTCACATTCTCAGCCTCTGCCTCACACAGGGCATCGCTGGTGATGGATCGAGGAGGACAAAACACAACAATGTCACACTGGCATTTCCTGCTTCACTGGCTCTCCTCGATCTAGGGAGGTGAAATGCCCAGTTTGGTCCTCTGAGCTCTGGGTGATTTATTTTCTTTATTTCCGAGATCTTTACCTTTCAGACTGTCCTCAAACGTGATGGGCCCTTTTTGACACAAGGTCTCATTCCAGTTGTCCTGTGGGATTCTGGAAGGCACAGGGCCCCACGCACAGTGGCTTAATGACATTCTAGAGGTAACACCTCTGCTCCTTTGCTGATCAGTTTTGACCTGGTGTCTGTCTGAACTGAGGTAAAGGCTGGTCGATCCTCAGCTCCTGCCGTCTTGAGTGGTTAAACAAGGAGCACCTAGGAGGGGAAACGCATTCAACTTGGGATAGTACAGGTATGGTAAATAAAGCTTCCAGTGGCTTTCATTAGCCAAACCTTTATCTACTACAGTAGCCAGTAAATGCATGTGACCATTTAAAGTTAAAGTTAATAACTTAATACAGTTAAACATTGGGCTCCTCAGTTGCATCACCCACATTCAAGTGCTCCATAGCCACTCAAGGCCAGTGACTGCCATATTGGTCAGCACAGACAAGCCATCAATGCAGGAAGTTCTATCAGCTGTCACCTTCTTAGAGCGCTCCTATTGAATGTGGTTGTAGAATCTTGCTTTGTCTTCCAGCTAGCACGGAGTCCTATTTAGAAAAAAAATTCTTTTGAATTAACAGTCTCTTCCACCTTTTATTTTTATTTTGAGTAGAGTTTAAGTTGTGTTTTACTTTTTAATTTGATGGTAAGAGGAGAGGCATTTTTTTTAAAAATTCTGGTTCTGTGCTTGGAATCCCTTTGACTTTTAACATGATAATTATCACAATGAGATCTCAAGTGGTATAGAATGTCTCTAATTTTAAGGACACCTGCTTTGTGAACAGAGTCACCGTCGGGGCCTGTTGTGGTAGGTTATCACTGTCTGCACTTTCCTATCGGAGAAAAATGAGATAAACAATATTTTACAGTCTGCAATCAACAATAAGCTAACAATACTTTACATTTGGATAAAAATATTTTCCCCATCTCAGTTTTGATAGAGATTATTTTGGGTCTGTAAGTTAGCATTAAACACTCAATGCATAAACATTTCTGAGCAAATGTAAGTGTTCAGCCCAGTGCTAAAAGTCCATCTGCCCTCAGATTCACTGGTCTTAAAGGAGAGGAAGGTAGGAGGAGGCAAAAGACATTCACATTCCATTTCAGAATAGCTCCCACAGGAAGCCCATGGGTGATTAAATAGGTGTCTATAAAGGCAAAGAAAAGCAGGGCACAGTGGCCCACATCTGTAATCCCAGCACTATGGGAGGCTGAAGAGGGCGAATCCCTTGAGTCCAGGAGTTTGAGACCAGCCTGGGTAAGACAGAAAGAGTCTGTCTCTACCAATAAATTAAAAATATTTTAGCAGGCATGGTGACCTGCGCCTATGGTCCCAGCTACTCTGAGCATTGGTGTAGGAGGATTCCTTGAGTCTAGGAGCTGTGGCTGCAGTGAGCTGTGTTCTTTCAACTGTACTCCAGCCTGGGCAAAGAGCAAGATCCTGTCTCTAAAGATAAATAAATAAATAAGCAAGAAAAGGTGAGTATAGAGCCAGCAGTATTTGAATGCATTTCTAAATGATTTCGCCTCATTATTAATGAAGCTTTATATATAGCAAATGATAAATCTGAAGCACACAGGGGTTAAGACACCTGGGTTTGGAGGCATACAAACCTGAGATTGGGTCCTGGATCTATTTCTACAAGTGTGTGGCCATAGGCAATGTCAGTTTCCTCTCTGTAAACTCAGGTTACCATTTGCACATACTTCATATTGTTTGAGGACTCAATAACACAATACATATTATGCCCTTAGTACAGTGCCTGGAGTGCACAAAGTGCCCAGTGCCTACTCTGATAATGATGAGGAGGATGGAGATTACTTAAAGTTTAAAAATAAAATAAATTCAATAAAATCGCAGGATGCTCTGCTGATAAGCTGGGCTCCAAACGTGTATGTTTACGTGTGCAATGCACAGGGTAGCAGGGACAGAGTACTATGGCTACATATGATAGGCATTCAATGAGTTTAATACATGTAATGACAGCAAGAAAATATTTTCTAATTTATCTCCATAGGCTGAGTTTTTGTGGTGGTTGTCTTTTTCAAAAGTTGATGATATAAATTTATCTAAAATAATAAGGTACAGAGGAAAATTATACAGAGGAAAATTACTTTAGTCCCCATCCATCCCCAGTCAACACAGCTTCTACTGGTAAGCTATAATGATCTGCCATCTTGAAAATACTATCTGAGCCCAGCTGGAGCTTCCGTGTCTCTCTGACGTAGATGCCTTCCTTGATGAATTAGCCATGCATCTGTATCTCTCTCGGAAACATTCACACGTCTTCTTTTTGTCCCCACAGTGGCCTTTGTTTCTTCTGTGACTTGTCACTCTAAATTTCGGGTTTGAAAATGCTGTTGATAAAATATGGCTAGTAAATGAGTAAACCAAATATGTTAGTTTTTAGCAAGAAAATGATAGTAAAGTGTGATTGTAATTTTAGAAACAAGTACAGTAGAAATCATACAAGTCGATGAGTTTCTCAAGAAGGTTATTCTCCCTGTTCAAATTATTATCAATACAACTTTGATGAAGTATTCAATGATCTTTCTCAGGAAAGAATTATAATAATAATTAAGAATTACCATAGTTGAGATAAATAATAAACAAAATCAAACAATAATGACAACGGAAAGCACTTCATTCTTAAGTATTTAAATACTACAATATAATATTTTTCAGTATTTAAGTACTACAATACTATGTAGGAATGTGCTATCAAGTGGTACTAATACATAACCGCATAGGTTAATTATAGGAAATTACATAGATAGACAAAATAAAAATGTTCAATTTTTTTTATGTGAATAGAAAATACAGACTATAGAATTGATATAAAACAATCATTTCGGCTGGGTGCAGTAGTTCACGTCTGTAATCCCAGCACTTTGAGAGGTTAAGGCAGACGTATCACGAGGTCAAGAGATGGAGACCATCCTGGCCAACATGGCATGGTGAAACTCTGTCTCTACTAATAATACAAAAAAAAATTAGCTGGGTGTGGTGGCATGTGCCTGTAGTCCCAGCTACTTGAAAGGCTGAGGCAAAAGAATAGCTTGAAACCGGGAGGCAGAGGTTGCAGGGAGCCAAGATCCCACCACTGCACTCCAGCCTGGGGAGACAGCGAGACTCCATCTCAAAAATAAAAAATAAAAAAATCATTTCATAGAAAATTGATAAATAAATCAGATTACTGTTTAATCATAAGATTTCCTTTTAATGTTATATTTTATAAGTATATTTCTATAATATTGAATTCAGCCAAGGTCTCCAAATAACTTTAGATTACCTGGAAGTTTCTAGTAACTGTAGAACATTAATTACACCTGAGTTAAACTTCCTGCTAAATGAAACTGTCTTTGTGTTAGAAAGAGATGGATGCTAAAGGTAAAAGTTGCTTTATTTTTCTTCTTTAGTGAACATGTTATAGCAGGTTGAGACTGATGTTTATATTTTTAAAATAGTGAGAAAAGTCCTGAAGTAACGAGTGTTGTTTGCTTTGGATTTCAGGTGGGTTTAGGAAGCTGTTTTCTCACAGAGGGCACCCATGATCAGGATGTACCCATTAACAGCCATGCATGGTTAACCAATAAATGCACTGTTATTTTTCTTTGTGTCATCATTTAAGCAGTATTAAATTTACATGAAAAGAAAACAGTAAAGCAAATGTTATGACATTTTCTTACCATATTAGTACTGGTAAAAATTAGAGCAAGAATTAAGGAAAAATGCAAGTACTGGTAAAATGAAATAATTTAGACTTCTCATGAATCATTAAGTACTACTTAGTATAATTCTAGTTTTTGTATTTTTTTTTGCTTTAAATAGGATTAGCTCACTATAAACCTTTTTATCTAGAATTAAAATCGAGGTTTCTAATTTTAGAAATCTAGAAAAGGTTTCTAGATAAACCTTTTATAACTCAATATAAACCTTTTAATCTAGAATCTCCATGCTTTCCAGAATGAGTGCAGAATTGTGGAAGATTTCTTCCTACAGGTCCTGTATAGCCCTCACCTGTCACATTTCTTTAGCTTTTGATCTTCTCTAAAACCAGAAACCAGACCACTTCCCATTTAACCAAATAGCAAAAACAATAGTGCTGCATGCTATCATAATTCCTACATGTTTCACTTTTATTGGAAGAAGGGCAGCATGAAAATTAAAGTCTGTAACATCTTTAGTTTTGCCAGCGTGAAAAACTGTGATTGTTTCCAACTAAAAAATACCCAATGATCCCAAAGCATGAACATAAAAGACAAAAAAATGATAAATTGAATTTCTACCAAACTAAAAACTTTTGTTCTATGAAAGACCTTGTTAAGACAAAATATAAACTATAGACTAAGAGAAAATATTTGTAAACCATAGAGCTGGCAAAGAACATACCTCTAAAATATATAAAGAGTTCTCAAAACTCAATATTGAATAAACAACTTAAGTGGAAACGGATGAAAGACATGAAGAGAAGTTTTACCAAAAACAATATACAGATAGCAAATAAGCAGATAATAAGATATTTGACCTCATTGGCCATTAGGGAAAGGCAAAGCAAAACCACAATTAGACACCTCTGTACCTATCAGTTACCTATCAAAATGGCTAAAATTAAAAATAGTGATAGCAACAAATTCTGGGAAAGATGTGAAGAACTTGATCTCTCATATATTGCTGGTGGGAAAGTAAAATGGTACAGCTTCTCTAGAAAACCGTTTAGCATTTTCTTGAAATACTCAACATATACTTACCATCAGGTTCAGAAATTGCACACGTGGGCATTTATCTCTAAGAACTGAAAACTTATGTTCATGTAAAAACACACTCTCCAGTATTTACAGTAGCTGTATTTCTAAGAGACGAAATCTAAAAAACAAACCAACAAACAGATGTCTTTAATTAACATGAATGGTTAAACAACTGTGGTCCATACTACTTAGCAATAAAAATAAATGAACTATTGGTACACATAACAATTTGGATGGATTTCAAAGAAATTTAAACTGAATAAAAAATGCAAATTGCAAAAGGTTACATATTGTATGACTGCATTTATATGAAATTATTTAAATGACAAAACTACAGATTAGTGGTTCTAGAGATGAAGAAAGGGTGGAGAGAAGGGCTGAAAAGAAAGCAGGTAGCACTGGGGAGCTTAGTGGTAATGGAACAGTTCCTTACCTTGACTGTGGTGGTGTTTACACAAATCTACAAGTGCCAGAAAGTTCAATGGAACCACGCACACATTTGGGTGCATTTATGAATGTTGACATCTGAATAATATCTGTGGATTGTATCAATACCAATTTCCTGGTTTTGATATCATAGTATTGTTTGTAAGCCCATAGGAATCGACAGTTGTTTCAAAATTAAAAATTAAAAAGCAAACACATTAGCAAAAACATCTACACATTTCCATTTTTTTTTTTTGCCAAGAAAGAAACACTATGTACCCATTAGGTAATAATAGATCTTAGTGTGCAGTTACAACGTGAAGACATTAAGCATAACTACACACTTCTACAACATTCACAGTAATTTCATTAAAACATTTGTTGTCAACCTTTCTTCCCCTTCAAGACACCTGAGTACTTCATGTTCTCAGTTCTTAGGTACTACAAACTGCCATTTGTAAGCGTGGCTTGCTCTTGTAGTGATTTTAAAAAGTGGGACATGATTTTGAAAAAAAAATTATTATCCCACTCCTCATCATTACTTCTCAGTTGAGAAATTCAAATTACAAGTAAAAGTTGAATAAAAGTTTTAAAAACCTTATTTAAGAACAATACTTGTGAAGGCATAAAACTATGTGAAATTTTGCATTTAGAAAGTTAAGGTATTTTCTTCTATATATACAAGCATGGTAAGACATTAAGTTTGATTACAGAAGATAGATTTGTTCAGTGAGTCATTCATTCATTAAGCAAATATTTATTGTTACATTATTTTAGCTGCCATCTTGGGTTTTGGAAATATAATTGTTTTTCTTTTGGAGTACTCTCAATTTAGTGAGGAAGACTGAATGCAAGCAATACATGAAAATCTTAACTGAATCTTGTTATGAAATCCAACACTTGTGTAAGTATTTTTGCAGATTTAAGTACAATGCTTTTAATTAATAAAAATGCATGATGAAGTACAGATGGATATTTAATCAACTTAAATGACTTATTACACTTGACAATCATGTAAACCAATGAAAATGAGAGAGGTATAATCATTCTTTGAAAAGTAAATTGGGATTTAATCATTAATTTTGAGAAATAATTTTGAGAAATAAGCTAATATAATACAATGCATAATGTTCAGGGCTAGCAAACTCTTCCTTTCTTTCCTTTCTTTTTTTCTTTCTTTCTTTCTTTTCTTTCTGTCTTTCTTCTTTTTTTCTTTCTTTCTTTTCTTCTTTTTTTTTGGCCAGGACTTCTAATGGAGCACTCCATGAATTAAAGATAGAGTTTAGTTAGTAAGCTGTGTATGTGCCATCTGAGAAAGGCTCTCATCCTATTTCCGCTTTTTCACATGAGGTCCTAACAACTTCTGTCTGAAACATCTCCTTTGCTTTACTTTACATATTACGTGTTCACTTAGCTCCAGTTACTCCGGTCTCTTCCTGATGTGATCTTCAATTCCCTTTTGCTAAAGAAAATGGCCCAGAGAAACCAACTGAGTGACAGTAAAAGGAAAAGGGGGATTGAGTTAGTGAGGAGACAGGCACCTGATCGGGTTTGGATGTCCCCTCCAAATCTCATGTTGAATTGTAATCCCCAGAATTGGAGGTGGGGCCCCATGGGAGGTGATGAAATCACGGAGTGAGTTTCTCCTGAACGGTTTGGCACCATCCTCTTGGTGCTGTCCTGGAGATAGTGATGATAGTGAGTTTGTTCTCATGAGCTCTGAATGTTTAAACGTATGTGGCACCTCCCCCCACTCTCTCTCTCACTCCTGCTCCTGCTCTGGCCATGTGACATGCCTTCTCCCTCTTTGCCTTCCGCCATGATCGTAAGCTTCCTGAGACCTCCCCAGAAGCCAAGCAGATGCCAGCATCATACTTCCTGTAAAGCCTGCAGAGACATGAGCCAATTAAACCTCTTTTCTTTATAAATTGGTCAGTTTCCAGTATCTCTTTATAGCCATGTGAAAATGGCCGAATGCTCATTCATCCTGTCTTTTGTGCTTACACCAGAGTGTGTTGTCTTCTGTCTCCTGAGTCGAGCAGAAGTGATACCAAATGAAAGGATGATTTTTTTCTGATATGTGATTTAATAATTATAAATTATTATGATAGTACTTTCCATCTGCTTAGAACTTCAGAACTTATGTTCACACATGATTCCTTTATCTGACCTCAGCTGTCTTTAGAGGTGGATGTAACTATTCAGTTAAGAGACTGAAGCTCAACAGGTGAAATTGCGTACACGAAGCCACACACTCAAGTATAGTCATGGACAGGGCTGTGGTCATATCCTGTGATCCAAATGAAGTCTCTTGCCACTGTCGCATATTTTTATAAGTTATTTTAAATGTTGAATTCGTTTTAAAACAATTTTTGATTGCTGATTGGTCCTGAACACACCATTACTAAATGAGATATCTTCCATCTGAATGCAGAGAACAGAGATTTTCTTTGATCTCCACTCTTCTGAGGAGTCTATCACTCTGAGAATGTGAGAGTCTTTCCTAACACACACTCTGTAATGTTGGGTTTTAAATATATCACCACTCCACTCTTTCTCTTCCTGTCATTTCTTTCTTCCAAAACACAGGAACTGAAACCCATGTCTCATCTCCACAACCAGCTGTCAAACCTCTGAATCATTCCCCTCAAAGAGTATTTTTAAGGAACTCTGTTTTTGAGGTAAATGTATCTTAAAGCTTCCTCATCATCTCAGATGGCCTGGAGCCTTCATCAGGGCCCAGTTTCTGTGAACTTGAGGTTGAACTGACCAAGGCTTCAATTTCATGTCCCGTATGCTTGTTTAGGTTCATAATCCACGCTTCTCCTCCATCGACATTTTCTATCCTTTTCTTTGTGAAAACTCATCGAGAGTTTTTTTAAACACTTGCCTGCTGTCCCAATCTTATGCTATTTGTCTCATGTCGCCCTTGGGAAAGGTTTCCTTCCCTTGTATCACATTTCAAGGTCACTGAGAGTTAGCTTTGTCTCACCTCTGCTTGGAGACGTTACTCGGATGTTGCTATTCACCCTATAGTGGTGATCATTTTAACATTCTGAAAACCCCAGACATTTAAACCAACACTGTTCTTGCTTCAGGACGGACTCCAAAGGAAGAGTTGAATACCTGGAGATGATATCATATGAACGTGTTTGAGAAGGGGAGAAATGTTACATTTGTCAGCATTATTAACTACAAAAAGGGTGACCATAAGGACTGTTTCCAGCCTGTCAGTCAGCAATACATGCACTGTACTGAAGGCCGATGTCCAATTAGCTTGAGCCAGACTTGGATCAGTATGACTGGGGAGAACCACAAATGCCTGAAATGCACCAGGAGTCTGATTATAGTCAACAGAGAATCAATGCCAAGCCTCCATGGATCCACAAAAACCTGTCCAAGTTGGCAATTCACCTTACATTTTTCTGCACAAGATAAACCTTTGGCTCTCTGGAGTGTTTGATCTGACCTGTAGATGGGAAATGCAGTCACTCCTTATCTATGTTAGACTTTATGTACTATCTATTTTGCTGGGTTTCTCCATGACGCCCGACACAATTGCCCTCCATTGCATGTTTTGATTACAGCGACAGCTTTGGGCTTGTATGCGTCAACTTGAAAATTCCTATTTGCTTACCTAGCTCACACACCAGCTCAAGTAATTTATATAGACTTATACATCTTACATGTGGTATTTTCTGTTTCCCTACCTAATGTGGCCTTTAAGCAATGAGTCATTATCTCATCTCAACCAAATTACTACTTTTAAACAGGGAAAGTGTCAGCCAGTCATCCTAGAGAGAACTATTGGACGACTCTCAAGAAAGGATCATGAGCCAGCCTCAGAGAGGGCCACAGCAGCCCAGGAGGGGTGGCTCTTCGAGGGCATTCCTGGGCACAGGAGTTTAGTTGCCTCTTTTTTCCAGTTTCAATGCTGCATTTTCACTTGATACATTTTCTCAATTTCATTTAAAAAGTTTATGTGTCGTACTTTGGAGCCAACTTGTCTTACTAATGGAAAATGCAGACAAGAAGCCAGGACTCCACCTGTTTATTAATTCATTTTCTTTTCCCCAAATAAACTTTTCTATGCTTGCTCACAATGAGATATGATAGAAATCTATCAAGTCATAAATTGTAAAAGTTCACTTTTTATTAAAATGTGAATCAAGGGACTGCAGAGGACCCTGCCCTATTGTCAAGAGCATCCCCCCGCCACAACACTTACACCTAGTGGTCAATTCCAGGCCACCAAGACTGCTATTAAGAAAACTCAGATTTGGGGGTAAAATCTGAACAGTATATTTAGGTTCTGAATTAGAAATTCAAAGTTTAAAGACCAAGTAGCTTAGTTTTGAATAAACTCAATGGGAATTTTGCCTCAAATGGGAGGAAAGAACTATGCCCTCAAATAGGTGGATTTAACGCCATTGTCTAGAAGGCGAAGGGTGTAATCTACAAAAAGGAAGCTAACTTTAAGGAGAAAACGTGAAGCGAGAATGCCAAAGAGGAGGAGGACACAGCTCTATCTGAGGATGGTTATCTACCGGGCCCTCAGAAATGGTGCCAGGTGGGAATATTGGCCCAGAGTCAAGGTGTCATATTTTATTTCTTAAGAGAAGCCAAGGATTCCAATTTTATCTAAAATGTCATCATTTTTATATTTTTACTACTTAACTTTCTTTGTGAAATTCATTGAGTGTCCCATCTTTCCAATGAGTTACTACTTTCCAGTCTTTGTCATAGATCCAGAAAATATATATTTTTATTTTTAATTTATTTTTATTATTTTCAAATTCCTTATTTGGAATTTGATGCTCACCTTCTAGTTTTTTTTCCTCTACTCACCTTCCCTTGATGCTGAAATCAGGGAGTGTATAAAGAATGGATGACCTAAATTCTGAAAATGAGAGAAAAACTGCTTGTTAACTCCTTTGGAGACGAAATCCAAATCCACTGGAAGATTCATGGGACACAGTCCTGAAAATCTAGCTTCTTATTTCAAAATTAGACTCCCCATCTTCCTCTTTTGAGGTTAGCTTTTTTATTCAAGTAGAGTAGAGCATTAGCCAGTTAGAGATAAACTAAGTGTAATAAGACTTTGTCTCAGAAAGATTTATTGCTGTGAGAAGAACATTTGCACTCTGGAAGGCCTGCTGATTGAACTTCTGAATTCTTAAGTCTAGGAAGAAGACTTTTTGTCAAAGACAACATTACACAACATTCTTCACGAGGTTCATCCTGCTGTTCAAAGCCCCTTAATACCAGAATAGACCCAACAGCTTCCTCTTTCCACTAGGGACATCCCCACCCATGAAGCTGGCACTACTATATATTCAAGCACATGTCACTCTAAATTATGTACCCATGTAATCCAGAGCACTTGAAGGTAGAGACTCCCTGAAAAGAGAAATAAAAGAATCTTGTTTAAATAACCTCTATCTCTAGATGATTTAAAATACTTTGACAGATATATATTTTTATTTGAAAAATGAATCAAAAATAATTCAATCGAAAAGCAACATCTGTTAGTAATCAATAGTCTTGCAAGAGAATTAAAATGGTCTTTTTCTCTCCCCTGAAATCTACTGATAAGTTTTTAAACCCTATGCCATTCATTGAGATCAGATGCATTCACCCTGCATCAGATCTTGCAATTACATAAATAGCAAAGTCCTCAAGGCTGATGGCATGGGAACAGTGGAATGTGTAACAATATAATCAAGAGAAAAATCTATATTTAATATAAAGCATTCTAACACTGTAAAGTAAGATGTATTTTAAACCTCTTTGTTCTCTGAGGCCAAGTTGTTCCATAGCTAAGGTTTTTTACTTGTATTAAATCTTGTGCCATTTTATCTGAGGTGATGTCTTATTTTCTTTGTTTATGACTTTGGAAATTATTATAACAAGAAATGTAGAAGAGGCGACGGAGCAAGTACAAATGGATAAAACAGCATTCACTACCCAACGCAAGTGTAAATGGGGCCAATAACTTTTAACTTGACAGTCTCTTAATCTTTTCTAGGGAGCTCAGTGATGATTTTTCTTGTTTCAAAATCTGTCACAGCATTCATTTCTGACCATTTTTATTGCTGGGATTAGTTGAGGTCTATCAATTCTAAAACTCCTGCTCAGCCCAATGAATGTCAACTTTAATCACCAAGTGCAAGCAATGTAAGAATTCCAATGTGTACCTTTGTGGTTATGATTACATTTTGAAACAGCACTATAGTTCATGGACTGACCTATGCCAGCAAAAATTCAAAATATGGGAGGTCCCTGAATAGGGACCATGCCTTTTATTCTCTCTAAAACCTTTAGCTATATTACTTTCCAGCCCCTAAAGTCAAAATAGAGAGCAACGGTGTTAAACTTACCAAAGAGGTTGTGATTCATACGTACACACTGACCACCTGCCCATGTCCTTGGCTTGTCTGAATGTGAAAATGTTTTCACTGGAACCTCACTATTGAAACCTGGCTTATTGCTGACATTTAATTTGCATATTTACCAAGGCATGCTGTCAGATTTGTATGGCTATTCCTAAAGCTGGATTTACAGATGTCTTCTGGCATACTGAGGAGGTCATCTGGTAGAGATTTAGAGAATATGCCAAATGCCTTTTGATATCTGCATTCGGATAATGTCAAGACGGAGTGATGGGGTTTGCCCTGCTCCACCCAGGAGGGCCAAATTTGGAAAATAAATGATTGCTTTTGGACCAGGGAACCTTATGGGCTTCTGCCCTGTCCTCCTGCTCAGCAGAGAAACAGAGGTGGAATACAACGCTTTGTGATGAATCTAGACTGTTCCATGACAATTCCCAGAAATAAATTATCTTCTAAATAAGCTGGAAAATTTTATAATTGCCTCTGGAAGGTTAACAGAGGCACTGCACCTGGACTGGCCATCAGAGGCTCCAAGAAGAATGGCCATCAGCTGAGGGCTGCAAGAGGCAAGAGTCTTTTAAGACACTGACTTGCTGCAGACTTGTAACATGAGCCCATGTTGGGGGAGGCAGGTAGAGGCCAGGCATTCAGACACCCAGACACGTCCACTCGTGGGACTGCCAACCAAGTAGGGTTGCCAGCCAGCAGAGTCAAAGAGACACTGTCACCAAGGGTATTTGTGCACCATAAGGGGCTTCAGACAACTAAAAGACAGTAGTGGTCTTTCATGTGGAAGTGGGCTCCTTCTAAAGGTGATGTTCCTCCTCCTCTGGCTCCTGAGTCACAGTTAAGCTTTTGAAGCACATGTCTACCCCTGCCTCAGTCTTCATGAATGTGAATTCGTGGTCTGGGACAGGGCCTGAGCATTGTTTATTAAGTTTCAGTGATGAGTCTGACAATGCTCCTGAATCACAGCTAAGCTTTGGAGCAAATGTCTACCCCTGCCTCAGTCCCCATGAATGTGAATTCATGATCTGGGATAGGGCCTGGACATCGTTTATTAAGTTTCAGTGATGATTCTGACAATACAAGCTGAGTTTGAGAACTGCTACCCTAAGGCAGAAAGTCCCAGCAGAACATCATGTATTAGAAGAATCAAACCAAAACAAAACAAAAAACAAGCTTTAGTGAGTGATTGAAGAGGTTATGGGCCAAACAGGGGGAGGAGGAAGGATAAATGAACATAGATTCCTAGGAAATTAAGCTATGATTAAAAACAAAACAATGGCTTCAAAATTAGGATATATAAAAATCCCTGAGAAGCTTGTTTAAAATACAGATTCTTTGGCACACGTCCAGAGATTCTGAATCAGTAGATCCACTCTGGAGTCAGGATTCTGATTTTTAAAATACTCATTCCAGTAGAATCTGATGAAAGTGTCATAAAGTGGACACTATATTTACCCAAAAAACACTGTGATGTAAGCACTTTCTTAGTTTTCAAATTGTCAGAGGATGTATCTATATAGAGGAAAAATGTCTTCTCTATATCCTATATAGACATCTATATCCCATACATAAAATACAATTCTGCAATAAAGATTTCTTCCTCATTTAGGTTACCCGTTCTCTCTCCCTCTTTCTCTTCCTCTTTCTTTCTCTCTTACATTCTTTGTTTTTTTTCTTTCTTTCTTTCTTCTTTTCTCTCTTTTTCTTTCTTTCAAAAATAAAAAAAAAATAGGTTAATCATATAGGGCATTCAAGGAATGCCTTACAATTCACTAAAATATTGCCCACATGTGGAGTATTATTATGACATGCACTACAAAAACAGTCTTCTACTAGATTTTGTGTTTTCATTCTGATTCTGTCATAATTTTTTGAAATAAGTCCCAGTGGGTAATTTATATTGATTAGGTAAGAACTTCAAACCTATGGTGAGAAATCCATTCAAAAGAGAACTTCGGCCAGGCGTGGTGGCTCACGCGTATAATCCTAGCACTTTGGGAGGCCGAGGCAGGTGGATCATGAGGTCAAGAGATGGAGACCATCTTTGTCAACATGGTGAAACCCCACCTCTACTAAAAACACAAAAATTAGCTGGGCGTGGTGGCGCATGCCTGTAGTCCCAGCTACCCAGGAGGCTGAGGCAGGAGAATCAGTTGAACCTGGGAGGTGGAGGTTGTGGTGACCCAAGATTATGCCGTTGGACTCCAGCCTGGGCAACAGGAGCAAAATTTGGTCTCCAAAAAAAAAAAAAAAAAAAAAAAAAGAGTGAACTTCAAGAGTATATACACCTAAGTTAAAATGGTCATCGTTAGTTCTTCAACTTCTGCATGCATTGAACTCTTTGGTAGGGTTAAAAGTTGTTCAGAAAACTTGACCCACCCCATTTGGCATACCACTGAAAAATTATAAAGCAGGCCTTCAGAGTGATTGTAAAACATGGCACTGCTGTTACTGTGACACCTGTTCATTCACTTCTAGAATATTTTGTTATTTTTTTGAACTAGTTGGGGAGTTTGGAGAGGCTAAATTCAAAGTATAAAAACAGGCCTGGATTTCTTCCTTGAGGATATTATAATCTAAGTGAGAGATAAGAGTCACATGTGTGAAACAATTGTGAATAATTTACAAGTATAGTTAAGTATATTATTTGTAAGAATAATTAAGTACTAAAATAAAAGTTATTGCTAAATTGATTGAAACAGAAGCTACATTAGGTTTGGAGCTCACAGTGCAAGAAAGATGAGTAAAAGCTGGGTCATTCAGAAAAACTTCCTAAAAGAGGTGGGGCTAGAGATGCCATCAGATTTATATTAGCTACTTATTGAATGCATGCACTGCACATAAATGCAAATCTTAATTCATTCAATTGACTTGAATCTTTTTTTTTTTCTGAGATGAAGTCTCGCTTTGTCACCCAGACTGGAGTGCAGTGATGCCATCTCAGCTCACTGCAGCTTCCTCCTCCCAGGTTCAAACGATTCTCCTGCCTCAGCCTCCAGAGTAGCTGGGATCACAGGCACCCGCCACCATACCCGGCTAATTTTTGTATTTTTAGTAGAGACAGGGTTTCATCATGTTGGCCAGGCTGGTCTTGACCTCCTGACCTCAAGTGATCCACCAGCCTCAGCCTCCCAAAGTGCTGGGATTATAGGTGCGAGCCACCATGCCTGGCCTGACTTGAATCTTTGAATGAGTTCCTAACCATTCCTATCCTGGGCAACAGGAACTCTGCACATGTTATTTACTTCATCTATCATCACGGATATCTTTGATATTGTCAATATTGGAAATTACAGGTCACCTTCTTTTTACTAATGACCAGAAATTTCTGGCTGGCTAACTCCTGCATGCTTTCTCATCATTTTAGGGCTCACCTCCCATTTCTAGATATTTTACTGCCCATTCTCTGTCTCTTCAATCCTGTGGCCCTTATTCAGCCTCCCTGATATCAGGGTTGAAGAGTATAAGAAATTATTTAGCATAGCATTCTGGCAAGTATTAAGCAGTGAGTATATCTACTATTCTTAACTCTTAGTAAATGTGGCTAAAAATATATACTTTTGACACAGCTATATCAACGGTCAGTGTAGCTTGTTGGGAAGCTTAGCGAATAACAAGAGAGGAGAAGAAATTCACCAAGTGCCACTTCCTTAAGGGTTTTACATATGGCGTCTCGTGCGGTGCTCAAAACCAGTCATAAAAGCAGAAAACCCAAAAGATTTTATAGAAGAGAAAACCAAGGTTCGGAGAGAGGAAGCAAGTGGTCACGGTCGTATCAGAATTTGTACTCAGTGCTATCTGACGAACTCCATCCTCCTTCTGGTGCATCAACACACCTAGTGACCATCCAAGGAAGCACTCTCACAAATCAGCATGCCGCAGTTTCTAAAGCACTTTTTAATTTTATTTGTTTATTTTATTTTATTTTTTATTGCATTTTAGGTTTTGGGGTACATGTGAAGAACATGCAAGGTTGTTGCATAGGTACGCACGTGGCAGTGTGATTTGCTGCTTTCCTCCCCTTCACCTATATCTGGCATTTCTCCCCATGCTATCTCTCCCCAACTCCCCACCTCCCGATGTCCCTCCCCTATTTCCCCCCCAACAGCCCCCAGTGTGTAGTGCTCCCCTCCCTGTGTCCATGTGTTTATTTTTTAAATTTCAACTTTTATTTTAGATACAGGGGGTACACGCACAAATTTGTTACATAAGAATATTGCATGATGCTAAGGTTAAAGACATGAATCCTGTCACCCTGGCAGTAAACATAATACTCGATAGATAGTTTCTTAACCCTCCTTTCCATACTCTAGCAGTCCATGGTGCGGTGTCTATTGTTTCCATATTTATGTTCATATGAGCTCAATGTTTAGCTCCCACTTATAAGTAAGAACATGCAGTATTTGGTTTTCTGTTCCTGAGTTAATTTTCTGAGGTTTGTGACCTCCAGCTCCAACCATGTTGCTGTAAAAGTCACGGTTTCATTCTTTTTCGTGGCTGCGTAGTATTCCGTGGTGTATATGTACCACATTTTCTTTATCCAGTCTAACACTGATGGCCACCTGCATAGATTCCTTGTGTTTACTTCTGTGAATAGTGCAGTGATGAACATACAAGTCCGTGTATCTTTAGTAGAATGATTTCTTTTGAATATATACTCAGTAATAGAATTGCTGGGTCAAATGGCAGCTCTGTTTTAAGTTCTTTGAGAAATCTCCGGGCCGCTTTCCATGGTGGCTCATTTTACTGGTTTGTAACAACCACCAAAAAAAAAAAAAAAAAGAAAAGTGGATTCTCTATTTTATTTTATCTCCATTTTCCTGATGAAAAAAAATGAAGGCTTAAAGATGTTAGGAAACTTGGTTCAGTTGTGAATTATTCAGAAAAGGGCAAGGATGTAAATAAGAGTCTGCTAATGCCAAGGTTAATGTTCTCTTTTCCACTAGATTGCATTGCTAGCAATTCAATTGGACTTGAGGATGACTCAAGTCTTCAACAGAAAAAAAATAATTTCCATCCACTGAGCTGCTTGAAATTTTATCACCGGAGACTTGTCATTTGGGTTTCCTCTAATCTTTAAGAGTGCTATCATCTAATTCATATGTTCCCCAAAGATGTACATGCACTATTGTTCATCACGATTTTGTTTAAATCACAAGTTATTGTTACTGCTTAACAATTAACTCCAAACATAGTGTTTCAACACTATCATGATTGACTTATTTAAGATTCCTCCATTTGAGGGAGACTTAAGTGGGCTGGGCAATTCTCCTGATGGTCTCTCCTGAGATTCCTCATATGGCTATAGTCATTGGACAACTTGGTTAGTCCTGGACGATTCAACATAGCCTCACTCAAAGGTCTGGCACTTTGCTAAGACCATGACATTCCAGTTCTTCTCCAAATGGTCTCTCCATCAGATTTTGCATATGGTGGCAGCACGATTCCTAGAAGACAAGCCTCAATGCTTGAGTGCTTATCCAGTGATAGCTTGCATTATATTTGCTGATGTCCCAGTAACCAAAGCAATTCATAGTGGACAGGATAATACCTCCTCCCCAAAGATACGCATGTACAATTCCCCAAAACTCATGGCTATTTTAACTTACATGGTGAAAGGGACTTCGCAGATGTGATTAAGTTAAGGATCTTGGAATGGGAAGGTTATCCTGGACTACTTGGGTGGACCTTATAAGGGTCTTTACAAGAGGCAAATGGCAGCCTGGTCAAACTGAGGGAAGGAGGCCTGATGACAAGAGCAGAGGCTGGAGTAATGCGGACACAAGCCAAGGTGAGTAAGTGGCCTCTAGAAGTTGGAAAACACAAGGAATGAATTCCCCCTAAAACCTCCAGAAGCAAGGCTTCTCTGCTGATATATTGATTTTAGTCCTGTTAGAGCAAGTTTTGATTTCTGACATTAAGAACTATAAAATGATATATTTGTGTTGTATTGAGCTTCTCAGTTTGTGGAAATTTGTTATAGGAGCAATTGGAAACTAATACACACATCACGTATCCAGGTCCAGAAGCAACATGGAAGAGGACCATCCAAGAACCTAAAAGTTAGATGTGATTCACCGAGGCTCATTAACGTAGCAATCTACCACACAAAGATCTAAATTTTCAATAATGGATGATTTTTAAAAATAGAGTATTTCCCAATGATAGAATAGTAAACATTTTTTAAAAGGGAGTTAAGTCCAGTTCAAATGGAGGAATCTTAAATTTATGTCCATATGTGCATTGTAATAATAATGATAATAGTGATAATAAGTCATAATAATAATGAAAATAGTAAATAAAAAGATAAGTTGCAGAAGAGTGACATAAATTGTTCACATGTTAAATTTCAAAAGCAAGCTACAGAATAGCAGCTACAATATTAATTCATACTGTTAGAGGAACATGTAAATGAACATCTTATTTGCAGAGAGAAAAATACATATAAATAGTGTGTGGGTTAATATATGTATAAGCTCTAACAACTGGAAGCATACATGATAAAATGTATATTGAAGTTTATGGGTAATGTTTTTTGTTTTAGTTTTTCCACATACTCTCAAATATTCCACAATGATGAGAATTTGTATTTTTGTCACAGAAGGAATACGCTATTATTTAAATATAATACATGTTTTTAAGAAAACACTAAGAATGTTTTTGGGAGGGCTTTAGTAATAGGGTGTATTTTTGATAGCCTATATTGTGTTATCACTTTGAAAAAATAAAGGCTGCATAATTGTCTTCTTTTGAGAAGTGACTGTACATATCCTTTGCCCAATTTTTGATGGGGTTGTTTTTTTCTTGTAAATTTGTTTAAGTTTCTTATAGATTCTGGATGTTAGACCTTTGTCAGATGGGTAGATTGAAAAAATGTTCTCCCATTATGTAGGTTGTCGGTTCACTCTGAACAGAAACTCTGATGCTAGTTTCTTTTGCAGTTTAGAAGCTTTTTAGTTTAATTAGATCCCATTTGTCAATTTTGGGTTTTGTTGCAATTACTTTTAGTGTTTTTGTCATGAAAGTCTTCGCCCATGCCTATGTCCTGAATGGTATTGCCTAGGTTTTCTTCTAGGGTTTTTATGGTTTCAGGTTTTACATTTAAGTCTTTAATCCATTTTGAGTTAATTTTTGTGTAAGGTGTAAAGGGTATAAGAGGTCCAGTTTTTATTTTCTGCTTATGGCTAGCCAGTTTCCCCAGCACCATTTATTAAAAAGGAAATCCTTTCCTCATTACTTGTTTTTGTCAAGTTTGTTGATGATCAGATGGTTGTAGATGTGTGGTGTTATTTCTGAGGTCTCTGTTCTGTTCCATCGGTCATTATGTCTGTTTTGGTACCAGTACCTTGCTGTTTTGGTTACTATAGCCTTGTAGTATAGTTTGAAGTCAGGTAGCATGATGCCTCCAGCTTTGTTCTTTTTGCTTATCATAATACAGGCTCTTTTTTATTCCATATAAAATTTAAAGTAGTTTTTCTCTAATCATGTGAAGAAAGTCAATGGTAGTTTAATGGAAATAGCATTGAATCTATAAATTGCTTTGGGCATGATGGACATTTTCTGATATTGCTTCTTCCTATCCATGACCATGGAATGTTTTTACATTTGTTTGTGTCCTCTCTTATTTCCTTGAGCAGTGGTTTGTAGTTTTCCTTGAAGAGGTCCTTCAGGTCCCTTGTAAGCTGTATTCCTGGGTATTTTATTCTCTTTGTAGCAATTGTGAATGGGAGTTCATTCACGATTTGGCTCTCTGTCTACTGTTGATGCAAAGGAATGCTTGTGATTTCTGCACATTGATTTTGCATCCTGAGACTGCTGAAGTTGCTGATCAGTTTAAGGAGTTTTTGGGCTCAGATGATAGGATTTTCTAAATATAGAATCATGTCATCTGCAAACAGACAATTTGACTTTCTCTCTTCCTATTTTGGTACCCCTTATTTCCTTCTCTTGCCTCATTCCCCTGACCAGAACTTCCAATACTATGCTGAATAGGAGTGTGAGAGAGGGCATCCTTGTCTTGTACTGGTTTTCAAAGGGAATGCTTCCAGCTTTTTCTCATTTAGTATGTTATTGTCTATTGGTTTGTCATAAATAGCTCTTATTATTTTAAGATATGTTCCATCAGCATCTAGTTTATTGAGAGTTTTTAACATGAAGGGATGTTGAATTTTATCAAAATCCTTATCTGCATAGGACAAATACCTAATGCATGTGGGGCTTAAAACCTAGATGTTGGTTTGATAGGTGCAGCAAACCACCATGGCACATGTATACCTGTGTAACAAACCTGCATGTTCTGCACATGTATCCTGGAACTTAAAGCAAAAAAAAAATAAAATTAAATTAAATACAATTTAAAAAGAAAAAAATAAAACAAGATGAAGAGTTTCTGCCTTTACAGAAAGTATAATCTACTGCCCTTGAAGATGATCTATTTTACTCAACGAAGCAAAATATGCACTTATGAGAAAATTAGGTTGTACAAGAATGCAGTCATGTTTGAGTGACAATCAACTAGGTAAGGAAAATACATAGAGCAGAAAGGGCCACTTATCAAAGCCTGGTCTTGGGGGCAGGTGGCTTTGAGCTGACATTGACGGTATGTGAGGATACATGCGCTCATAGGACACAGAACAAAGTTTGCAGGGAAAGGCAGAATCAGCAGAGGAAACAGTCCTGATAGAGACATAAACAAACTCAGAATATACAGTAGGCACACATTCACCTGAATAAAACAAATCTTTGTGTATTGGAGTAAAATATAACTTAGGGTGGAATCTTTGAGAGAAGCAACAGAGGAAGACAGCTTCAAAAACTAAGCTGAAAAAGTAAGAATGAAACTTTTTGAAAAATGTTTTTCATATCTTTGCTTTATTTTGTTTTGTGTTTAACCATCTTGACAGCAGAAGAGGTAAATGCTAAGTTGTTGTTTTTTGGTTTTGTGGATTTTTTAATCATTCCTTTGGAAACATATATTTTTAAAAATTATTTTAATGGCTCCAGATCTCCTTCTAGTCCAATATAAGTCTGGTCAGGTCAACTATGTGCAATTTTGGGGCCCTGCCAACATTGGAAACAACATTAGAAAGATACCTACTTAAAATAAACCAAATTTGATTTAATAGAAAACAAAAAGACAAACATTTTGTCTGCATAACTCATTGCCCTAGAGATAACATCCCGGTATTGCTCCCTTGCCTACTCTCACTTTCAGCTTTTTACAAAGCTTACTCTTGCAATGAAGAAATGCAAATGACCAAACCTACTTTCTCTGCTTGTCTTATAATGGGAGCACAATAGGTACAGAACAAATGCTTGTGCAAAAGTTAAGGATGCGTTGAACCCTGGTCCCCAAAGGGGAGGGGAAGCACATATAGGAATTTCCCATTTGTAAACCAGACTTTGAATCTAAGACACTTGGGAGTTAAGGTGGAAAAAAAAAGAGGAATGTGATACTATTCCCTCCAAAAGATTGTTTTTAAGTGTTAAATCTCCCACCAAGAAGGCCTGATACAATTAGGGTGGAAATAAAAGAGGCATCTGTTCTAGTTCATCAGACAGACCACCTACCACACTTTACTTTAAGCCTCCCAGCCTCTGACATGTCCAACTTTTTCTGTTTCAAAGGAAGCATTACTAGGTTCAGCAGCCACAGATGGAGCTCTGACAATTGTGATGCGCCTGCTGTCACTGTGCCAGTCAGGGTCATCTATCAATGGTGTTTTCGTTCCGATATTGCCTGCAACTAAGGGACTCCGCAGGCAAGAGGCTCTAGCGAGCAGCGTAGGAGGCAGAGGACCCTTGTTCTTATCGCCTTCTGTCCTTAGCATTTACAACAGGTGCCACGGGGCAGACAGAGCAAGGACACTCTTCACCTCATCTTTATCCTCTGAGAAGCAAGAAGTGGACTTTGCACACTCTGCTGTGATTGACAGATATTTTTAAAAACTAAACTCATACTTAATTTTGATTTCAATGTGATGTTTTTGCACGTTTGATTGTTTTTTTAAGTTAGAGCAATTAAAGCAAACATGGTTCTGTGGCAAAGCATGTGAAGTGAGAAAGAAATGGAAACTGCAATTCCATGGTACTTCGCTATTCAGACTCATATTTCTTTCAGGGGAATTGGGAATTTGGAGAGGGAATTATTGCCTATAAAGAGATGGTCGCACTTGGGGCTCTTAGCCTGACACCTCCCACTGCTCCATTTCCTCCGAATACATTTTTCCAGCTGCTTTTCTGTTTTAACCATGATTTAGCTATTGTGCCTATGCTTAATGATTATAGTGAAAAGAGATTTATTATCATAACACATATCTGAATTTTTTTAGGAAATTCCGTGGTAGCAGTTTGAATCTTTTAGAAACTAAGAGGGGGCCCTATTGAACAAAAGATGCACAAGCAAACAGTTTATTGAGACTGTTAAGAGAAAGCTAGATTTTAAATGTCCAGTATCTTACGCTTTGAAACATATTCAAAACTCAAAATTATTTTAACCCTAGAAAAACTGATTTCTACTGCAGAGTAGCTTCCGTTATTTTAAATGATCTAGTTTTGGGGAGGGTCTGCACTCTCTACAGTGACTCCACGGGATCTTCTCTAGCCATTTTCTGAAGCACAAAAATAGGGCCCCACTCTGAGGAGCACTGCGTGAGCCCCGGGGCACTGTGACCCTGAAGCCGGCCTGCACCATTCCCGCCCAGGGCGGGCTGGTGGGGAGAGGCTATAATGGTACATCCCTCTAGACGGGCACATTAAAAATACCCACAGGAAAACCACATCATCCATTGTCCCGTTTTAGCTTTCTCTCAAGGGAAAGTAGTATTTTCAAATCATGTCAATGAAAAGCATCAATTTTAAGGTCAGATAAAATATCTTGCTTTAGATTTCAGCATGGCCCATCCTGTCTTACAGCCTGCTGCCAGGCCATGCTTTCATTTGAACAGGGCCACGGGTGATTTTAACCACTCTGCTTGCAGGAGGGGCCTGTGTGACTGTCCGTGCTCAGCTCTTCAGGGCTCTGCTAAGACAGCTGTTCTGGTAGAGACTTCTCATGACCACGTGATGTGACGTGACATGATCAACAAGGGACATTCAGTTACTGAGCTCTTAGGGAAAATTCTATATATTGCTATGAATATGTATGCCAGAGGAAATGAGAACCTGCACAGATATCGTGTCTAGTCCTCTAGCTGTGTTATGTGGTTCTGAACTAGCGTTTTCACAAAACAGAGGAACTCACAGTTTCTACACACTGAAACGAAAAGGTTCCATCAGAGATGAATGAACGCCTCATTGTCTTATAATTGTCTTATGATGAAACACTGTAAGAATGTAGATATCCTTAGTATGTCCTCACTAGCTGCTAATTTCAGACAATTTGATTTCCGAAACATCTACAGGAGACAAAACGTGAGATTTTTCCCTCATCATTAATATAATACATTTCTTTGGAGCTAAGTTGAAAGAAAAAGCATAAAAAGAATTTTAAAATGACTCACAATCCATATCCAACAGCTAGCACTATTGTCAACACTATTGACATGCGAGTGTATTCCTTTCCAGCTTTAAAAATGATCTGTGCATATATTTTCGATTACACGGAAATATTATTTTTTTAAAAAGCTGTTTTCAAGACAAACTGATATCACAATAATGGTCAAGTACTGAATGTTAAAACCAAAAATCCACAAAATTCTGTTGAACTCTAAGTCACATTTGTGGTATCTTCTTCTTGCTCCGAAGTGGGAGCTGGGGAAAGAGCCTCCTTTGCACTGGCTATGGCAGCATAAATGCTGCTTAGCCCGCAAAGATAGGGTTCCCGTCACCTGCCTCAGCTTAATTATTAATAGACTCCTGTCTCACCCTCAGAGGTATCCCAATTGAGACAATAAATTATACAGTCACCCTCTATAAAAGGCAGGCTGCTTTTAATGCCTCCACACACTTTTCAGGGGAAATTAAGTGTTCACCTGGGTATTGAATCTGCTTATCCAGGGAAAAATCTTTTACCCCTGTAGAGGGTTTTGTTGGTGGTCTCTTAGCCACACTGTCACTTATAATTGCCTCTCCCTAGAGCAAAAGAACCATTTAGTCAACTTTGCTTTATTCAGGGGCAGGGGGGTCGGGTATGGGGGTTAGGGAAAGAAAGCCCCACCGTAATCCAGAAGAGTTCTTTTGAGGAGACGGGGTGGGAAGGGGGAGGCGGAATGAATAATGTTGAAGTGTATACACTGAGAAATGGATGGATTGGGTTGCTTGCACCGGAGAGGTCATTTTTCAATGCTGCCGAGTGCGTTCAGTCCATCAGCTCATCTCTTAACTTTGTCTGCACTTTACATTTTTTATGGATCAACCCAAGGGTAATGAACCAGAAAATCCTACGGCTATTGTGTTTTTGTTATGAATTCCTGTTCCTAGGAGTTTGCAACTCAGGTGCAAAAAAAAAAAAATGTTCTGACTTGAAATGACTTGAAAATTGAGGTAGGAGGTTCAAACGAGGGGGCAAATATTTTCTTAGAGGCTGCCTGATGAATAGCTAGGAAAGGAAAGTGTCGACAATGTGATATTTACATCTTTTGAATTCTAATAAAAATGAAATTTGGAGAGAAGTAAGGGAAATGTGCTATCAACCATCAGCTTCACTACTGGTATCTGTTTAGATATGGATTTTACCTTAATTTGATTCACAAAATTATTCGTATACTTCTCTGGTTGTTTCTTTGTTCCACGAGTATCTTTTTCCTCTGGGAAGAGTTTCATGAAGGTGGGTAACTTTTCTGGGTCGGTGCCCTGTATGGTTCCCTATGGTGATGCTAATGCCTTTTTTTTTTTTTCTGAGACCAAGTACAATGTTGCAATCTCATCTCACTGCAACCTCCAGCTCCCGGGTTCAAGAAATTCTCCTTCCTCAGCCTCCTGAGTAGCTGGGATTACAGGCATACTCTACCAAGCCTGGCTAATTTTGTATTTTTAGTAGAGATGGGGTTTCACCATGTTGGCCAGGCTGGTCTCAAACTCCTGACTTCAGGTGATCCACCTGCCTCAGCCTCCCAAGTTGCTGAGGTTACAAGCATGAGCCACCGTGCCCAGCCAACGCTAATGCCTTTATAAGGACCCAAAGCATCGTGGGTTCTTGCATGTTTGTTGAATTCTCAAGCCTTAGCTGAGACTCTCTGTGAAACTGGTCCACAAGAGTAGTCTCCATTAATAGCCTTAACTTCACCATTTCTGTCCATTCTTTCTCTTTCTCTCTGGTTTTTTCAGTTCTCAAGTGGCCAGTATTGAATTAATTATAGTCAATGGTTAATGCTACACACAATCACACTATAATCCTGGGTCCATTCGTAGCTCTGTTTTAGTCATTTACTTTCATTTATTCATTCATTTAATAATATATCAAATTCCTGTGTACCACTACCTCATCAAAGACCTTCCCATTCACTTACATGCTCTTCCCCAACCCATCATAAATTGACCTAAACAATATGTTGTCCACATTTACATGTATCAGGGAATTATTTTGAATGTCTCTTCTGATATTTTCTTTTTGACTGAACGTGACTTTGCAGAGATGTGTCTATGTTGTTGCTTGAGCTGCCATTCACTGCTCATGACATTCCACTGTATGTGTCTTAATTTCTGTGAACAGGCATTTGGGTTATTTCCAGGTTTTGGTAGTTAAGATGATTAAGGAAATTGTTTCTACGCGCATTCTTGTAACGTCTCTTGACAGACACATATCTGGGTGTTCTGCTGGGCATGGAATCCCTAACTCCCAGAGTGTGCTGATGTTCAGTTTCACAAATAGTGCCAAAATGTTTTCCATGTGGCTGTACAATTTATTCTCTCACTAGTTATGTATGAAAATGTCCATTGATCCACATCCTTTCCAACATTTTGTATTGTCAGACTTCTTAATCTTCAACAACTAAAGGGGTTTAAAATGGCATTTTATTTGATCTTGATTTACACTTCCTTAATTAATGCCTTTGAATGTCTTCTCATGTTTTTTGCAATTAGTGTTTCCTCTTATGTGAAATACCTGTTCTTGAGATTTGTTCAGTTTTCTCTTGTGTAGTTTGTCGTTTTCCTTACTCCTTCAAAAATGTGTTTCTTTTTTGTGTGTGGTTGTTTCTTGCACATTCTTGATACTAACCCTTTGTCACTTTTATGTGTTCCAAATATCTTCCCCCAGTTTGTAGCTTGTCTTTTCTCCTATAGAAGATGACTTCTGATGAAAGAATTTTTTAAAAATCAGTATAATCAAATGAATAATTCTTTTTTGTTATGTTTGGCACTTTTGGTGTCACGTTTAAGAAATATTTCCCTACCCTGAGGTCATCAAGCCGTTCCCTTAAATTTTATTCTAAAAGTTTTAAAGTTTTACTTTTGACATTTAAATTCTTAATCCATCTGGATTTCATTTTTGTGTATAGTTAAAAGTAGGAAATCCATTTTCATTTTTTTCCATACGAGTAACCAAATTTTCCAGCTCCATTTGTTGAACTACATTTTTACCCTTTATCAATGTCATAGTAGCTCCACAAAAGACTCAGGAAAAACTCCCAAGAGTTTCTTCTCTCCCATGTTAAAAAATAATAGTAAGTAATAACAATCACTTTGAATCAGTATGTAGGAGGTAGCGCATCAGGAAATTTTCACCATTGCATCATAACAAATTTATTGATTAGGTATGCTATTTATCTACATTTTGTAGAAAAGCCAAAGAAGGCTACAAAACATTAAATGGATGCTATGTATGTATAATAAAGGGATGGTAAGTATTTTAACGTCCTGCCGCTGACTGGGGCAGAGTAAGGATTCTAGCACAGGCCTAACAGTTTATGCTCTGACCATGTTAACAGAAAGAGAATTAAATGGAGCCAGCTGTTTTCTTGCTCATTGTCCACCTTTAAAAGTGAAGAGGAGGGATTGTCCCACTGGTAAATAGGTAGATTGAATTGCCCTTTGGAAACTGACTTTTTCTTCTTTTTCACAAAGTTCATAAGTTGATGCTATCCATTTCTCTCTTTGCTACCACACGGTATACGTTCTTCCAGTGTACCCTGTTCACTGGAAGAATTTGTTTTTCCTAGAATAAGAAGGAAGTATTGCAACTAGGATATCCAAGCACTGAGTCAAGGCTGTGAAGCCTTGTCTAGAATGGGTGCTGCCCTCTCTCTTCTCAGGGAGTGCTGATTGGTCATGACCTCTGGATGATCAGCATTTGTGTAAATGAGCGATTTCCTGATCACTTGTTTAATACTGCAACAATCTCCTCCTCAAATATGCTCTGTGACATGTAAGTAATTTTGAAAGAAGGAGATAGCTCTTATTTTAGAAAATTGTTTCAAATTTTCTGCAACTTTAAAGAAGATAGTCAAAATCGGTGAGGTGGGGTGGCTCAAGCCTGTAATCCCAGCACTTTGGGAGGCAGAGGCTGGTGAATCATTTGGGATGCAGAGGCCAGGGGTTTGAGGCCAGCCTGGCCAACATGGTGAAACCCTGTCTTTACTGAAAATTCGAAAAAATTAGCCAGGTATGGCAGGTGCCTGTAATCCCAGCTACTTGGAGGCTGAGGCAGGATAATCACTTGAACCCAGGAAGTGGACGTTGCAGTGAGGCGAGATTGCGATCGCGCCACTGCCCTACAGCCTGGGTGACTGAGCGAGACTCCATCTGAAAAAAAAAAAGAGACCAAGATACTCAAAATCAATGTTGATGTGGAGCAATGGGAAACACAGACTTAGGATCAATTTGCTCCAGGTTAGACTCCTGCCCTTCTCCTTACTAGCTATATATTTTCAGACAAAAAATCTAAATTAGGGGTGGCCACACTTTTTCAGTAAAGGTCTAATAATAAATAGTTTATGCTTTGTGGACTACATAGTGTCTGTCACAGCTACTCAACTCTGCTATGGTAGCATGAAGACAGCCTTAGGAAGATACATTTAACAGTGAGTGTGCTATGTTCCAACAGAAATTTATTTATAGACACTGAAATTTGAATTTTATTTAGTGTATCATAAAGTATTATGAAAATTTTTCCTAACCATTTAAATGTAAATATTTTTTTTTCTTGGACTACAAAATACAAGCATCAGACAGTAGATTTCGCTCTAAGAAAGTAGGTTGTTGAGTCCTGATCTGAACTGTCTTCAGTTGTCTCATCTGTAAAATTCACATTACGAGAATTGTCTTTTGGCATTAAGTTGTGGCTGGTGTGAAATCAGTGAGCTGCTTCATTTCACCAAAGTAGAAACTCAATAATTTTTTGACATTTAAAAGTTATAAATTATTATTGCAATTATTAATTGCAATAAAAGGCTTTATTAATTGCAATAAATAGTTTTTATTATTAATTGCAAAAAATGGATATTTGATAAAGATTTATTGTCTCTGAGTGTCTGGTGCTATTCTAAGTGCTAGGGATGCAGTAATCACCATGACACAAAGTTTTTGTCTTTCAAATGCTGACGCTCTAGTAGAAAGAGAAAGATGTTCATACAATAAAAAGGTAAGATTTACAACATGTCAGATTGTCATAAATGGGAGGAAAAAGAATCAGGGAAGGAATATAAAGAGACTAGTCTGTGGTTTTAGACTTTGGAGTCCTCAACACATACATGGAATGTCAAGCTATCAGATTTTGAGATCATCAAGAGAGTGAGTGTAGATCACAAAGGAGAGAGGTCTTCTTTTTGAGCAGGGCTACTCTATTATTTAGCTGTCAGGAGATCAGGAGGAAGCACCTAAAGAGACTGAGAAGGAGGAAAATCACGAAAGCATAGTCTTCTGATTGCCAAGTGTTAACAAAGACTGGGGACAAGAGAAGGAGGATATCGCCAGATCAAAAATCCGATTTGGTCCAGCAAGATGCAGCGTGAGCAGGAAATTGAGGATTCAGTCATACGGAAGTCACTGGTCCTCTTCACAACTTAGGTGGAAGGGTGGTGGTGGGTGAGGGAGTATCACAGAGCCTGACTGGTTCCAGAGAAAACAAGAAGAAACAAGCAATTAGAAAGCAGTAGAGACATTACATTTAAGGATTTTTCCTGTTAAACAAAGATGAAAATGCACCAATAACTGCCGATGGGAGGGAGAGTTCGGATGAGAAAGTGTTGAGAGATTTGTTTGCTTGTTTTAAATTACTTTTTTAAAATAAGAGAAATAACTTGTTGGTAGGCCAATGGGAAAGACTCAATAGAGAAAAAAAAAAAACAAATAATGCAACAGAGGGACGAGCAAATCACTGGAGACCAAGACTACGATGGTTCAAAACCACTGTGGAGATGAAAGAGGTAGGCTTCACTAGGAGAACCAAGAATCATCCATAAAAACAGCCGAGCAGCCGAGTAAACAGAGAGCCTGCCGGGTGGGTGTGTGCAGTGGTGGGAGCCCGTAGGAGATCTCTCCTGGTTCTTTCTATTTTCTTAGTGAAACAGAGCTGCAGCTGAGAATGATAATGAGTGTCTGCAGTTGAAGGGCAAGAGATCTAAATAATCATATATGATTATCATTTCATGATGGTTGGACATTATTTACAGCACAGTTTCTTAGGTGGGATACATGGATTTAATAGCGTATGGATGGCGTTTAGACTATCCATAGATTCCATTCCCTACAACTGTGTAGGTAGATATTCTCCAAATATGCATTTCTCTCAAAGGAGTTCATAGCTCTCTTCTAATTATCGAATGGGTTTATGACCCAGACAAAATTTCAATATATATGGAATAAACCTACTGATGAAAGATTGCAGCCAGGACCGAAAATCAGGAATACTTCTGCTCGATGCCTGGCTGTTGTGATGGGAAAGCTGACAATCACCTTGCCTTGGGTGCTGGTTGTCTTACGTGGAGCAAGAAAAGTAATTATGGCTGAAGTCCAAGTGCTGTGGTCCAGCTATGGCATCGTATTCAAAGGGAGTTGTCAGAAGGAGACAATGCCCTAGGTTGCTGTCAAGAGGAGACAACTCAAACATGGGCCGTAGAAATTTAGGTCCAAGTGAAAAGTCTGAAGGATCAGCTGACAGCTGCAAGCTTATCTCTGCTGCTCTCTGGTAAACCCCATTCCTCCACCATTCCTGGCCCTCTTACCTCTGCTTGCTTTTGAGAGTGATTCACAATGGAGAAACAATATTCAAACCATAGACATTCAGGACAATTTGATTTCCTGAAAGCTATAGAATTAATTTATTTTAAATATGCAGCTGTGGAAGAGGAAAAAGTAATAGAGGTTCAAAACTGAAACACGTTTTCTATTTCAGGTTAGGTAGTATTGAATGACCCATTAGAGTAATCAAATTAAGATATTATTTGGTATTTTTTTAGTTTTTTCGGTTATTTAATTTAATTAATTTTGCACTCCCAAAAGATAACGTACAAACAGAGAAGTTATTTTAGGTAGAATAATGATCATATAGATTGGACTAAAAATCTAAATTGTGATGAAGGTAAATTGTGTCACATATAAACTAATCATTTGAGGAACTTAATCTTAGATTTTTCATGAAATTCAAAAAAGGTAACTTAATTATTCAATTAGTAGCTCTTTTTAATTAAAATTAAACAGAAAACCCTCTAAGCTGGTCTTTCTTTGAAACTGATACATATCTTCCTAACTTTTACTTCAAAGCCAAAGGGGAAAAAAGAATCTGCTTTGCCTGATTTTTGCCTTTAGTATTATTAAAAGGGGAGAAAGCCTGTCCCAGCCTGAGATGTTATTTACCAAGTTAAAGGATAAAGCCAACTGTCATGTCCAAGTTATAAAGTCCTTATGAAAACAGCAACTTATAATGGAAATTTTGACCCACTTAAGCTCTGGTAAGGCAATGTGATTCAAGAATAATAACAATAATAATAAATCTGGTTTTCCTATATTCAAGCTCATTCCACATTCTTGCTGTGAGGAAAATCAATTTATATTTCCAGGGAGGAATTCCAAAGTAGAATTGGGTATTTATCATGACCGAAATGAACTGACCACCTCTTCTTATTTTATTTTGGAGATTTTCTACATGTTTACATTTGTTATTTTTAAAGTTAATAATTTAATGAAAAATATTTTCTGTTAAAATTGACCTTTCCACTTATTCCTAAGGAGAGTTACCACCATTTTAATTAAATTAAGGTATGACTGAAATTTATTTTATTAAATATTCCTTTTAGGAGAAAAAAGAAAACTCTCATAGCAAAGTATGCACTTGCTTTAGTCCTGGCATTTTTCTCTTTAGCTGCCGTCATCCGATTGAAGCATTTGCTTTGAAATGCCTGCCAAATATTTTTGCCCAATACCACAATAACAATGTAGCAATGTATGAGTGATTTATCCTAGTCAGTTTACAACTGCCGGGGCGATGGAATACTCTGGAGTTCAAACAGAGTTTTGCTTTTCTCTCTTAAATTGCAAATAGACTCTTAACAGTGTGTTTGTGTGCCAGGTCTGACGAGACGTGCCCTATGCAGGTGTAAACACTGTCAAGTAATTAATTGGTTGTTTTAACTGAAAAAAAATAAAAGATGAGAGTACAAATATTTATGCACATGTCTGTCCGTGACCGTATAGATCTGTACAACTGCACATACATATACGTACGTTAATCACTTTTTTACTCATTCCAATTAAGAGTTCTTTATGGACGATTAAAAAATTAAGTAAATGAAAACATCATTTCTTTGCTTAAGTATTTTAGAAACCCATTTTTATTCGTACCATTAATTAGTGCAAGCATGCGTTCGTTGCATTACCTATTAGACTTTACTCAAAATAACCAGAATGAATGCATTTTGAAATTTGTCTCTAGTTTTACTTCTGTGTGTGGCTTTTGAAAAGATCCACAACAAAGGAAAAAATGCTTGTACGCTGCAGTTCCAAAGGCTGAATGCTTATTTAGAAAGGTCGCTGTATCCAAAGGACAGATTGCCAGTTCTTTTGAATTTTCCTTACTTGCTCCTTCTATGGAAACAGAAAGAAACACGAATCATCAGCTGGGAGGCAATAGGTAGAGACCACCCAGGGCAGAGCTCATTTAGTGTCTAGTGACCTTCTGTTAGACACACAGAAAAGCACGAAGGAAAAAATCCAGACGCAATCCCCACAGAGTCCTGAAGTCTTCTCTACTTCATCTTGCTCTTTCAAGGCTTCAAAGACCCAGAAGCGGCTGATTATTTTAAAAACAAAGCAAGACCAAACTGAGCCTGACCCTGCAGAGTGCTTCAGCCAGTGTTCTCTGACCTCCTTCCTCCCACATCACTTGCCGAATTCTGGAGAACTACGATCTGTTTTCTTTTCTGAAAGAGCCTGTCAAGGAAGTGGTCTCGTGAAATATTCAGTCACGAATGGTGGACTCTTGACAAGTAAAAATGTACCTCTACACCCAAGTACTAGGCTTGGTGAAGCAAATTCTTCTGCTCTGTGCAAAGACATTTGTGTGATACAGCTCTGGGATAATGACTTGGATGTCGGCAAAGACCCCTCCTGGATTAAACTGAGATCCACCAAGTTAAATGGACAAGGTGCTGTGCCTGGAACTGCTAGGGTAGCAGAAGTTTGGTTAAGAAGTTTGGTAGTAACATAAACTGCAATAAGGAAATTAGGTGATTTCAAACACACTTCACATTTTTCAGAATGTTTTGTGCGGATTTTTTAAAATTTAATTTTGTGTGCATTCATGTTTGTGCTGGTATCAGTTGATTTTCTTTCTTTGCTTTTTTTTAAAAAATTTACTACATAGCTTAATCAGTGGACCTCCTTAGAAAGGAACTGGTTTAGGGTTCAGGTAAAGAACATGCTTATTCTAGGTGCAGGGTGGGGAGAGTTGGCAGGATGGTATTTCAATTAAGAGTAATGCATCTGTCTGCTCTCGATTCAACCCCATTTTCCTCTTTGCTCTGCTCTGTATTCAGGGTGTTTAACTTCACAGGATGGTAGCAAAAAGACAACAAAATGGATAAAAAGCAAAACTGTGGTGAGACTTGGTGATAATACAGATAAACAGGTTGAAGGTAGACAGTGAGTTCTTGGGTCAACAATATTTATTGATTACTTTGCATTGGTTAGACACTGAACTAAAAGCTGAGAATTCAAAAGATAAATAAAGCAAAGCCCCTATCTTCACTGAGCTTAGAGTGTAATGGAAAAGACAAGCCTAAAAATCAGATTTTTATCTTTAATGCAACTAACGCATTCCGTTTATTACCAGGCTGGCAATTAGTAGGTAATCAATACATGTTTGTTGAATAAATGGATAAATAAATTGTCTAGCACAGGGGGTTCTTTAGGAGGTACCTAATAAATGTGTTTTCTCTAAATAGTTCAATATTTGTTTTGCAATATTTTTCATGTGTGTGTTTTTAAAATGTTTTTGTTACTTTTTTTCTCCCCTAAAAGTCAGTAATTTCACTGAGGCCAGACACCATGTTTAACACTTCTTGTCTGGGGCTTGATACAGTGACTGAGGTCTGGGAGTGAGGATTACATCCTTGGAAGGAGAAGATTTCTTTAGGTTTCACTTTCTGTCTTCAAAAGCCATGTGCATTTTGCATATATGACTATTTGAATATTAAAACAACTTATTGACATTAAAATGTTTAATGATTTACACGTTGTTGTCTTAAAGTCCTTTGATTTAAGAAATCAGGCTGAATTGATGTATACTAACAGCATATATCAGACTCAGCTCTGAGTAATTTGTAATCTTTAATCTGATGTCACAGTATTATAAGAATCCAAATATATGTCTTCAGGCATCAAAAGACTTTGCTGCCTTCATGGCTTCCTCAAACTCCTGAGGTATCACAACATAGCCCCAGGGCACACACCTAAGAGTGAGATACAGTCCCTTAGACCTATGGCATGACATAGTAATCAATTAAGAGTAATGCATCTGTGCTAGTCATTCACCTGTGTGCTCTCAGATTCAACCCCATTTTCCTCTTTGCTCTGCTCTGTATTCAGGGTGTTTAACTCTACAAACACTTTGTCAACTGGTATTCAACTGGGTTTCTGAAATAGAAACCCTGGTATGAAACTGTAGGTTGCAAAGGAAAGAGATTGCAGGGGATTGGCCCTGTCTGTTCTGTTCATTCTCCAGCAGTGCTTGTGATTCCTTCAGAGTCCCACCTCCTGGCAGTAAGCCCTGGCTCCTGGAACAGGAGTGTAAAAACACCCTCTTCCCATTTTTCCTCCATGCCTTGAATGAGTGATAGATTCCTGTAGCCCCTCGTAGCCCTTGTGGCTTTTCCAATTGTTTTATCATGAGTTCCCCATATTAAATTCCCTCTGTTGAAATACCAGGCATGTGCTCTTTTCTGGACTGGACACTGAATGAGATTAAGACTTTGTTTAGAAAAACCTTGCTACTATTTCAAACCATTTACTGGTAAAATTTCCAAAGAGCTTACTTCACTATATAATATTCTATTCCATAAAAATAATTTCATAACTTTGTTCACATATCTACTTTCCCTCGTTTTCTCCTTCTGAAACAGTGATGAAAGAAGCAGCAGTTTGATAAACGTTTGTCTTAGTCTGTTTGGGATGACATAACAAAATACACAGACTGGGTGGATTAAACAACAGAAATCTGTGTTTCCTCACAGTTCTGGAGGCTGGAAGTCCAAGATCAAAGTGTCAGTGGGCTGGCATCTGGTGAGGGCTCTCCTCTTGGATTGCAGACTGCTGCCTTCTTGCTGTGTCCTCACAAGACCTTTCTTTGGTGCATGCACAGAGAGAGACAGAAGAGTGAGCTCATGTGTTCTCCTAAGGCCACTGAATTTTGTAGGGATGCATACAGTCAGTCCATGACAACATTCACACAGAAAGTTATTTATGAAGAATTTATTCCTTTCACGTGAAAAACATAAATGAAGTAAAACATTTGCATTATTTTAGATTTATTTGGCAGCAAAGGAAAGGAAAGATAGCCTTTCAGGTTAGCACATCAATGACTATATACTAGAATAGAATAGAGCTAACCCAAAAGGCTATCTTTCTTTTCCTTTGCTGCCAAATAATTCTAAAATGACTATTCTTGTATGTAATTGTTTATTAACATGTTAACAATAATTGTTATTGCAATTACAAATATGTAATAAATGATTACCTACCAGAATAGAATAGTGCAAACCCAAAAGGCTATCTTTCCTTTCCCTCCAAACAAATCAAAAATGATGTAGATACTGTACTTAATTTATGTTTAATATTTGAACCTTTTTAGATGTAATATTAATTATTAGTAATATTAACAATTATTAGTAATAATTAGTCACAAATAATCGTTAGCAGTACTGATTGCATATAATTATTAGAAATAATTATTATTGCATCTAATAATTATTGGCAATAATTTATTGTGCATAAAAATTATAAAGTTTACTCATTTTTAAATAAAATATACAATGTTAAACAATTAGAGCAAAAAAAGATCAGTAAGGATGATAATCAGAAAAATATCATATGCTAACTTGATATTATTGCTATGTACAGAACATAATACCCAGTAACCGCAGAACACACAATCCATTCCCGTGCCAACAGAACACAGACTCTGTTACCAGTTACCAAGGTGGACCTTGGTAAACATGTCTCTGTAATTATGCAGTATACAGGGACATAATAAGGTCTCAATAACTTTTAAAAGACTGAAACTTTACAGAGAACATTCTGGAGGCTAGAAGTCCTAAATCAAGGTGCCAGCTGGGTTGGTGTCTGGTGATAATTAGATGGGAACTTAATAGATCTAAGATATCTACAAAAGCTCCAAATATTTTGAAATTAAGTAACATATTTCTAAGTAACTTGTTCAAAAATGAGCCCATATATAAAATTTAAAAGGTATTTCAAACTGATTAATAATGAAATCACAATATATAACAGTTTATGGGATGCAGCCAAAGCAATAGAGAAATTTATATATTTAAGTGCCCATATATGAAAATATTAAAAGTTTTAAAATCAATGAAATTCAAGTTTCTAGTTTAAGAAGCTAAATAAAAGAAATAAATAAATATAAGGAACATGATAAGAAATGATAGCAATCACAGTAGATTTTCATGAAGTAAAAGATATGAAGAAAATTTTAAAATCCAGAAGTTGCATCTTGTTAAAGATCAATTAAATGTTTAAATACCTAACAAGGTCAATTTTCTTAAAAAGGGAGAAAATGCATACCTTCTACATATCAGAAAAAAAATGGAGATTCTACAATTGTAAGAATACAAAGAGAATAGTATTAGAATTTTATGCCAATAAAGTTAGTGACTTGAGCAAAGATACCAGTTTTTAGAAAGACAAAATTTAACACAACTGATTCAAAAAGAAATAGAAGATATCAACAGGCTTTTATCTATTAAAAATTAAATTCCTACTTAAAAATTTCTCACAAAGAATACTTCAAATCCATTTGATTTCATTGGTAAATTTTGAAAAATTAAGGAACAAATAATACCCGTCTTACACAAACTCACTACCATGATACTAAAACCAGAATATGACATCAAAAATATTTAAGATCAGAACAGTTCTCCTCATGACCATAGAAGCAAAAATCTTTAACAGAATATTAGCAAATCTTATCCAGGATTTCATAAAATGTATACCAGATCCACACCAAACAGAGTTGTTTGAAAAATGCAAGGTTGGTTCAATACTGAATATCAATCATAGAATTCAGTCAATAGATGAAGAAGAAGCCTCAGATGAACTTCAACACCCATTTATCTTAAAAACTTCTCAGCAAACAAGGAATCACAGGATCATCTTAAAACTGCTAGACAGCATACATGAAAACCTTGCAAATATCATACATAATGATGAAAGACGAAATTGAGGAGACCAAGTTGAAAAAGATAAGATTTCACTTTCAATTCTTATCAGGGCAACAAAAGAAGAAAAAGAAATGAAATGCACAAGGTAAGGAAGAAGAAGAACTGATCAATCTGCAAAAGACATGGTTATCTCAATAGAAAGGCCTAAATAGAAAATAGGTTAAAAAAACAAGTACCAGAATTAATAAGTGAATTAGATATGGACGTAAGAAACAAGACCAATAAAATAGTTAGTTAATTTTGTACATAATGGCAACAAAAATTTAACAAATACAATCTTAAATGTCATTTTAAAAACATAAAATACTTTATAAAGCAGAAGTCCTAAAATAGTCAAGATTATTTTTAAAAGAAAGATGAAGTTTGGTGTTCTAAACCACCTGATTTGAAAACTTAATATAAAACTACTGAAATGAAGGCTGTGGAACTGACATCAGGTCAACCACATAGATCCATAGAACAAAATGGAGCCATGCTGTTGAATATAGTGACACAGTAGCCACTAAGTCCCATATGGCTACTGATCCCTTGACTTGCAGCTGATTTTAATTGAGATTTGCTGTAACAGCTGGTATAAATACATACCAGATTTTGGAGATTGTGTAAAAAATGTAAACTATCTCATTGATGAAACTATCAATTGTGTTTATATTGATTGCATGATGAAATGATAATAATTTGAATATATTAGGCAAATAAAACATTTCATTAAAAGTAATGTTGCCTGTATCTTTTTATATTTTTAATGTGGCTACTAGAAAATGTAAAATTACATGTGTGACTAATATTATGCCTCATCTGTTAATTCCACTGGACAATGGTGAAACAGAGGGTTAAAACTATGATTAATTGATTTCTTTAAATGTCGCCAACATAATACTACTGGGAAAAGATTGAATTTTCAACAAATGGTGTGGAGCAACTGGGTGTCTGTGATTCAAAAGAATTTAAAAAAGACTCTTGACCTCCACTTCAAGCCATATTTTAAACTTCATTTGAAATGAATAACATAGCTAAAATTTATACTTAAAACCATAATCCTTCTAGAAAAAAAAAAAAACAGGAAAAAGCTTTGCAACCTTACTGTAGTAAAAATTACCAGAAAATCACTAATCACAAAAGAGAAGTAATGCTAACTTAGACTTCATCAAAGTTAAAATCTGTTTTTCAAAATATACTATTAAGCAAAGGAAAACACAAGTCACAGACTGGAAGATAATATACTATGTATATTATTATACATATATAGTATACATATACTATCAGTACACGTATTGGACAAAAGACTTGAATTCAGCACATGTAAGGGACTCTTAAATTCAATAAAAAGAAGAAAAGCAGGCAAATATAAATGGGAAAAAGACTTGAATAGACCCTCAACAAAGAAAATGTAGGAATGGCTAGAAAGGACCTAAAACAATGCTCAACATTACCAGCCCTGAGGGAAATGTAAATTAAACCACAAGGAGATCTTTGCATACTAGAATGACTGAAGTTAAAGTGACTGACAACATTACATGTTGGTGAAGATGCGGAACTACTAGAATTATCTTATACTGCTGGCGAAAATGAAGGGTGTAAAATAGAACAATCAGTTTATAAACCATGATAACTGCAATTTCACTCCTTATATTTTGCCCAAGTGAAAAGTAGTCCTTAAAAGAACTGTGAAGGAATGTTTATAGCAGTTCATTTATAATAAGCAAACATGGGGAGCAATGCATACATTTATTAAAAGGTCAAAGAGTAAACATCAATTTGCCCATGCTACATTCACAAAGGAAAATGATTAGGGACAAAACAGTAATGTATTACTGATATGCATAACAATATAGAGGAATCTCAGGAACATCATGCTGAATCAAAGAGAAGAGGCAAGACACAAGAGTACATTTTGTGTGATTCTGCTTATGTGAAGCTTTCTAGACTGCAAAACTAATTTACAGTTAGAGAAATCAAATCGTTTTTGCCTATGCAAGAGGCATTGATTCTAAAGGGTCACAGGTGTTTTGGGGTGACGTGGCTTTTTAATATCTTGTTTAATATCTTGTTTGAGGGTGTAGTTGTAAAGTTGCATCAATTTCCAACACTTATTTCACTGTACACTGAAAATAGGTGCATTTCATTGAATACAAATGACTTTTCAATAAATTGTATGTATAAAGCACATTAAGAGCAAATACTTCTTATTCATTGTACGTCTTTGTCAAAGAGGAAAAGTGGAGTTAAAATTCCCAAGAAGGCATTCTCAGACACTTCCCTGGCTCTCTAGTTAATGATTATGAGTTACAAAGATGAGAAGTATAATTAAAATGTTAGATTCACATTTTCTAGAATTTGATGTATTTTCTTTTATGGTTTGAAGAAAAATACGTTTGTCTTTTAAAATTATCTATGTTTTGAATCCTGAACTGTTTGCAAATAGTTTATTTCCTAAAAGTTTAAAGAGCCAAAGAAAACATCCTTGAGTCAGGTGAAGGATGCACAGCTTTGTGGCTATGTTTCATTTGGGCATAGATTATTAAACATATGTGGCAGAAAGAAGATTTCTTCATCGTCGTCAGCAAGGCAATGCTCTGATATCTCTTATTCCAAAAGCACAAGTCCCTTTAAAAAATAACACCTTTCTCCAGAGAAAAACTTGCACATTTAAAACAGCTCATTACATCTCTTTGTTTCCTGGGTGTTGACTCATCTTCTGGTTTGTTTTGTGTTGTTTGTCTTGGTTTCTGATGTAAGACGATCTGACATTTGCTTTGGTTTACCCAGTTGGAGTGCTGCATACAGAAAAGCACGAGGCCTGGGGAACATAATTTGGCTTTCTTTTGAAATGTGCTTTACTTTATAAAGCAAAATCAGAAAGAACACGTTGGAAACCCTACCCTGTACAGAAAGCGTCTCACAGGAACCGAGACGTACCCGCAGAGCTTGCGGGGTGCCCGTCTCTAACTCTCTCCAACGTGGGCGCCTTTGGGAGGTGGTGCTCTGTGGTAAAAGCACTATCGTGATCCTACCTATGTTATTTTGTGAGTCTGTGGTATGAAACATGTCATAATTTTGCAGACTTTTCTCCTGGTCTGTTTCCTTTCATCACCTCCTGACACCCGTGAAGTCAGTCTGCCCAGCTCTTAGAACGATATATTTTTTATTTTTTAACTGCTAGCTCGAATTTTCTACTTGACTGTGGAGACCTTGTATTAATGTGTTTTCTTTTTTATCCATAAAACTCTCTTTAAATCTTGCTTCCCTTAACATAGATGCCAGTGGGAAGAGATGGCAAACATGAGAAGAGAGACAATTTGTCTGCAAGTGTCCTCCGATAGCAGTCACAAGTACATTTTGAAAAGCCTGGAATCCTTAGGGCTTTGTGTGAGGATCCTTGTATCCCCATTCCACACCAAAAGTGCTGTTACTAGGTTTTAGTCTTAATTTTAAACACCTAGTCACTCTGTCGAGCAAGCAAACAGAAATCTTCATTAGCCCCAAATCATAATTTTGAATATAATATCAGCGAATGTCCAGCAGGTGGTGGTGACCTGGGCAGTCACTAGCTTGACTGGCCAGTCACTAGCTTGACACACAGCAGCATGGCAGGGAGGAGGCTTCTCGTGGGAATTCCTGCACAAGGAGTCTTGCAATTCTATATCACTCACTGTCAGCCAAGTGCCTGGCTAGGCACCACACACGTTCCCACGCATTAAGTGCAACAGGCCAGTTACTGCAGGGTTTCCTTCTATGGGGAGTGAGCGACAGGGTGGTGAAGCGACCTGACTAAGGTTGCATGGCCAACAACAGTGAAGCAGGGCATTAGAACCAGCTCCAGCATCGGTGTCTCTGACAACTGCGCCACACCTCGCATCCGTGGCAGGTGAACCTCATAATCAATTTTTTTAGTTTGAATTGAAAAACCATGTCATTATTTTAGGTCAAACGTAAAGCAGCTGTAGCCATCTGCAACAGACCTTCATTGCAAGTAGACAAAACCCTAAGGAGCTGGCATATATTTCAAACAGAGTGTATGGAAGTGTTAAGTGAGATACTTCATGAAAAGCCCTTAGAAGAGCTTGGTCTACGGCAAGCATTCAATAAATATGAGCTACTGTTAATGCTAATAACAGTAAACACAAGTCAAAACTGGCCTTAGAGTTACTTCCTAGGGTGGTAGGGGGCAGTGTCTGATCATAGATGAGCAAACAATTTAGATTATCAGTGGTTCCAGGTTTAAATCTAGAAGTGATCAATATCAGAATATATAATCAGGAAGTCAGGAAATAATAGCACGGTGATCTTTCCCAGTGGCTGAAACTGTAAGATATAAAGTGTGGGCACTGACATTTTACACTCTCACTTTCAGCCCTGTAGCCTAAAGAAGCAGAGGGAGTCTGCAGAAGGAGAAGGAATGAAACAGATGTGTTGAGAGAAGCAGCCAGGAGGGCAACCCCCAGTTGGGATGAGATCTACGGTCCAGTTCATCTCTGAGACCTGCCTATGCCTTTTCCTTCTGGTTCCTGGAAGCCTAGCATCTTTTCAATGTACAACAGAGGCCTTCTCTGATGGCCCAAGGCAATTTTAACATCTACTTATCCTGCTTTATCTTTCTTCTAGAAGGTACCTATCTTTTATTGATATTAGACGATAAAAGGACAGATACTTGGCCCCCATCCTGTATCCCCAGAGTCTAGCACAGTGGCAGATTCAAACGCAGTGCTTGCTGATAAAATCAAGGGTATGAATGAAATAATTTGTCTTTATATCTAAGCCAATTTTAACTCAATTTCTAATTCTTGCAAATTAGCATCCTAGCTGACTACAAGAGTAGCAGTTACACTGAAACGCTTAGCCAACAAAAAGAACCTAGGCCAGGATGGTGGGTAAGAGGCAGTAGAGGTGAGACAGAATATATTAGAATAAACAGTCACACACATTGCTTTTTTTTTTTTTTAATATGCACCAGATCCTAGATCTGGTCAGCAACATCCTACAATAAAACCTGCACCATGTAGTGATTCTCCATGTCAAAGATCCAGGATACAGAAACAAGGTATGATTCTCATCGCAGCAGATGTATCCATTCACCTGTCCAAATGGTAAACAGAAGTGAGTTCACGGGGAAGGGGAGTCACGGCGTTGTCTATTCATTACCATCCTGCCTCTACTGGAGGGGACCTTGGAACAAAGACATCTCAGTGAATTCTGATTCCAGGATGTGAATTTATGTTACGTATAATTACAATAGAGAGTTATATTATTGAATGTACTACCTATGCCTCTGATGCTCATTGATACTAATGCAATGACTCTAAGTCATTGAGAAAAATGAAATCATGTTCAGTATCCTCTGTTTAATCAGCAAGGGATGTAAATACCATATTTAGAAAATTTCATCCTGTCAATCTGTTAAAATCGTATACATGAGTTAGTTCATGAACGTAGAAACTGTTGGGTGTCTTCCCATGTCTTTCTCTTCTATGATAGAACCTTCAACTTTTAGCTCGCCACACAATTATCCAAGAAAGACCACATTTACCTTCATCCTTTATACCTGAGGGTGGCCATGGTACTAAGTTCTGGGCAACTTGTAAACATTCATGGCAACTCCTAGAAAGGGAAGGAAATGTCATGCCCTTTCTACTGACCTCCTCTTCTCACTTGCTGGAACGCAGACGTAATGGCTGGAACTCATCTTGGCCCATAAATTGTCGCGGGAATAGAAACCTCAGAATCCCGGGTCCCTGACACTTCAGGTCCACAATAACATAGCCAGACTACCTTTTCCTGAAATTGTACATGGTAGGTATATAAATTCCTAATTTCTTTAAACCATTGTTGAGTTTTCTAACATTTGTGACTAAACCGAGTAGACAAATGTACCCCTAATAAGGACAAATAAATTATTGATACAATGGCTATATGATTGCCAAAACATGCTTTAACAATAAATCAAGTTACACAAATAGATATAAGCAATAGTAGTCAGACAACCATATTATATTTTTTCTCTCTATTATTTCACCAAGATCTTTGTACAAAAGTGATGGATCGAAGAAAAGTTCTAAACCCAAAATGGCTTCATCTTGGCTTTTGGATTAGCTTACTAACTCCCTTCTTTGAAAGAAGTCTTTCATGCATGTATCTTGCCTGATTGGTAGCTGGTGTTCCTTCGGGTCCTTTGAAAGACAGATATTTGCAATGATAAAATTAGAAAGATTATTTTAGTACAGACTAAGGAGATATCCAAAAACTCAACAAATTCAGGATCACATTGCCAGGTTTGAAAGGAAAAGTTGCTGGTTGGATGGATTACCTGTGTTTTCCCCAGCTTGCAACCCAAAAATCCAGGGACTCATCTGAAAAATAGGCCAAGGACATAAAAACTCTCATTTGAATATTCCCTAACTGATCCATCTAGCCCTGGTCAGGGCAAATATCAGCCATTATTAAGTAAGCAAATTCTTGCTGCTAATTATGTCTCTACAAGAGAGGTTGCCGAGATAATGCATGCATTCATGCACACAGTTCAGAGGGCCTGTTTTTGTAATGTTGATTGGGACCATATCAGTGAAACCAATGTTTATTCTCTCTCTCTTAAAATATGTGGCATGTTTATTTTATTAGATATTGTATGCAGTTATCATTGGACCTCATAACCAAAAATAGTTTCAGAAAGATAGCTTCTCTCTCTTTGAGGTTTTAAAATAGCATATTTTAAATAAAATCATTACCAACATAACCATCAAGTTTTGCAAAAATGATGTCAGCCATTTTTTGTGTGTGATCTACTAACAAATAGAAAACACATTTAACTTGTACAGATTAGCTTTATTTTCTTGTAGTATAGAGTAAAGAACATAGCCTTGAAAAGCATATTAACTAAGATCAAAGCTCTACTTTTACACATTTTTCTGGCTATATCATATTAGTAGAAATGACAGCAAAACATAATTTTGTTTCCTGCATGAAATAACAGTTACTATTTACTGAGTACCTACTACATGCCAGATATTGTTCCACATTTCTTAAATTTGTTACATCATTTAATTCTTTAAAAAATTTTTATGAGGAAGAGGCTACTATCATCTCTAATTTACAGAAAAAGAATTAAAACATAGAGACTTGAAATAATTTACCGTATCAGTTAATGTATTTCAGCCTGACCTAGAAGTGAAAAGCAGATGTCTGAATGTACGGTGATAAAGAAAACATGTAAGCCAGAGACAGGTCACTCAATTAGCTAGACTATTGATCAATACATCAGACAGTGAGGAGATCTGAGTTGAAAGAAGACGTAATCATAAAAACATAAATAGAATTCAAAATGTGTGAAAGAAAGTAGAAATTGGCCTGAAGGTATTATGTTCTTACCTACTCGGATAGAATCCAAGACCAGGTAAAGCAAACATTGTGCCTAATCATGATCTCCAAGTCTTTACAGGTCTCATCAATTTTGATGAAAATACAGAACATCAATAATCAAGATAACCGGGAAGCCATTCAATAACCTCAACAGAATGCAAGAAGTCTGTCTTCTAATTTAGAAAAACGAAACAAAAAGTAAACGGATTTTCGCTGCTGGAAAGATGGAGTAGTCAGCAAGCACGCCTCTCTCCTACTAGAGTAACTAGAAAAAAATGGACTAATTACAAAAATCTTATTGTTAAAAGCACTAGAGACTTGCAGAAGCAAAAAGAGTCTAGATGAACTAAAACATTCCGGAAAGGGAAAAGTCATTTCAAGGTGAGCTGACAACTAAGAGTCATTCTATTTCCTAGAGGCAGTTGTGATGCTGGAAAGAGGTTGGATGCTTGGGCTTGGTAGAGGAGGAGGAACTTTCCTGGGGGAAAAAGATGCAGACCAGTGGACAGCCAGAAGACTTGTAATATAGAGGAATTCCCAAGTGCATGTCCTATTTTTCACACATGATTGTAATGAGAGAGACAGAATTCTGGAGGTGTTAGTTGGAAATGCAGAGTAAAATGTCTCACAGTCTCACGTTGCCTCGGAGACTGTGACCCACTCCTGTAAACAGCCTGCAATAAACACAGATTATAACCCCCTACAAAATATTTGCAGGGATTTTCTGCTCTTTGTTGTTTAATACTGAAATGTTGCACTTGAATCTTCAAAGGGCGGAACAAAATGTTTTGCAGTATTTAAGGCATGAGGAAAGAAAAATATAACATCCTCTCCATCAAAGGCTAAGATAACCACTCCAGATGAAAGAGGACAAACACGAAGTGGGCTGAGTCTAAATGAAACTGCAACCTAGTCCCGGTCCAGCTGAGTTTCTAAGTACATTGAGGTGATTATCCCCCTACACTATCTGCTTAACAGATCGCAGGACAGATCCATTTGGGATGAAACTATATTGACTTCATGCTCTGCAGTTATTTTACACTATATCAGGCACACAATAGAATTCATGAGCTATGCAAAGACACAGGAAAATGAGGCCAAAAATAAAGTCAAAACAAAATAGAAGAAACACAGACTATTCAAATATCAGAATTATCAGGCAAAGTCTATAAAATTATAAATATACTAAGTAAATCTCTTACTTCCTTAAAGAAACTGTGGAAGTCAGAAGACAATAATTGACATGTTTTTTTTGAGATGTAGTCTTGTTCTGTCAGCAGGCTGGAGTGCAGGGGTCTGATCTCGGCTCACTGCAACCTCTGCCTCCTGGGTTCAAGTGATTCTCCTGCCTCAGCCTCTCGAGTAGCTGAGATTACAGGTGCCTGCCACCATGCCCAGATAAGTTTTGTATTTTTAATAGAGACGAAGTTTCACTATGTTGGCCAGGCTGGTCTCGAACTCCTGACCCCATGATCTGCCCACCTCGGCCTCCCAAAATGCTGGGATTACAAGCATGAGCCACCTCGCCTGGCCGAACTGACATTTTAAAGTACTAAAAGGAAAAAAAAAATCTATCAATTTAGAGTTGTACATCTAAGCGAAAATACTCTTCAAGATTGAAGGAAGAATAAAAATGATATAAGAAAAATAAAAGTTGATAGTAGCTGTGTGTTAACAAGAGATGCGAAAGTAAGTCCTTGAGGTTAGAGGAAAAAGATACTGGGTGGAAATATAAGACAACTAGTAGAAAATGTACCGGAAAAGGTAAATATGCAGGTGAATATGAAAATGAATTCATGTTTGAAGCAACAATAATGCTATCTTGTAGCATTTATAATATATGGAGGTAAACATGATGTCAGCAATATAACAAAAGGCAGGAGGGATGTCGTTAGAATTAAAATGTTAGATTATTTTTAAACATATAGATTTAGGGGATGCAAGGGCAGTTTTTTTACATAAATATATTCTTAGTGGTGAAGTCTGGGTTTTTAGTATAGCCATTACCCAAATTGTGTACACGATACACATGAAGTAATTTTTCATCCCACACCATTTTCCACCCTCACACCTCACCCTTTTAGTCTCCAGTGTCTATTATTTTATTCGCTATGACAATGTGTACACATTTAGCTCCCACTTATAAGTGAGACTATGTGGTATTTGATATGTACCACATTTTGTTTATTCCATTTGTCCATTGATGGACATTTATGTTGATTCCATGATTTTGCTGTTGTGAATAGTGCAGCAATAAACATACAAGTGCAGGTATCTTTGTGATGTAATGATGATTTCTATTTCTTTGGGTAGATAGTAATAGGATTGCTAGGTTGAATGCTAGTTCTATTTTTAGTCCTTTGAGAACTCTCCATACTGTTTTCCATAGAGGTTGTCTTCATTTACATCCCTACCAACACTACATAAGTGTTCCTTTTCTCCACATCCTCACGACCAACTGCTATACGTTCAAAAAGTTGTGAACATTCTTATTTACCGTAGACTCTAAAATTCAAAGACATATATCCTGAAAAAGATACCAAGTATTTGCTGAGAATATGGAGCCACCTGAACATGCATGCATTGTTGTTGGGGGCTATAAATTAATATGTTCACTTTTGTTAACTGACAGTATCTACTAAAGCTAAATGTCTATCTGTTTTATTCTCCAGCTATTTGACTTCTAGCTTCACACCCAGGACTAATACCTGTATAAGTCCACCAAAAAACATGTACAAAATTTCTCATAGTAGCCTTGTGCTTAGTAGTCTAATTTTTAACAGCCAAAAGCTGGAAACAACACAAATGTCCTTCAGCATAAGAGGAGATCAATATACTGTATTTTATGTTACAGAATATCCACAGCAATATAGCAAACATTTTATACAAATAACCTAGATAGATGTAAAAAGAAAAAAGAATGAGTGAAAGAATTAGGAAACAAAAAGTATACATCATATCTAATTTTATTTATATGAAGTTCAAGAGTACAGGTGGAATAAACACATGGTGATAGACGTCAAACTACTGGTTACCTCTGGAAATTGTTACCGAATGAGATGAACTAGGAGATTTGCAGGAGTACTAGAAATATTCTATAACCTCGTTTGAATGGTGGTTAAACTTGCTGTGTACATGTAGAAGGTCATGATGCTTTACACTTTCGTTCATTTTGTTGTATGTATAGTACATTGTATTTTTTTGAAAAATAAAAATGTATATGTAAAGCATGTGGACTCCAGCACAACTGATCACTGTCAGTATCTAGCTAGGCAGTGGAATTCTATATTTAAGAGATCACAAAGTGAAACTGATGTGCAGACTGTGGAAGGAAGAACACAAGAATGAATAAAGAGTGCTTGGCGTGAGGTTGTAAGACACGGAAACCAATGACATTTCTATAAACTAACAACACACTATCCAAAAGGAAAATTAATAAAACAATCCCATTACATTAGCACCAAAAATAAAAAAGAATACTTAGGAATTAACCCAAGAGATGAAATACTAAAATTGCAGTGTACATAGAAAATTATAAAACACTGACAAAGGAAATTTTAAAAGCTATAAATAAGTGAAAAGATATCCCATGTACATAGACTTAAAGAATAATTATTGTTAAAATGTCCATATTGCCATACTACCCAAAGCAATCTACAGATTCACTGTAATCCCTATCAAAATTCCCATGACATATTTTTACAGAAATAGAAAACACAATTTCAAAACTCATGCAAAAAAGACCCCAAATAGCCAAAACATTTTTTTTTCAGACAGGGTCTTACTCTGTTGTCCAGACTGGAGTGCAGTAGTATGATAACAGCTTGCTGCAGTATCGAACTCCTGGGCTCAAACAATCCTCTCATTTCAGCCTCCCAAGTAGCTTAGATTACAGGTACATGCAACCACACGGAGCTAATTTTTAGGTGTTTTTTTGTTTGTTTGTTTTGTTTTTTGGTAGGGACAGAGTCTCAGTTTGTTTTACAGGCTGGTCTTGAACCCATGGCCTTGAGCAATCTTCTCACATCAGCTTCCCAAAGTGCAGGGATTACAGGCATGTATACCACACTCAGCCCCAAATTAATCTTGAGCAACAAGAACAAAGCTGAAAGCATCATACTTCTTGACTTCAAATTATATTACAAAGCTATAGTAATCAAAACAGTATGCTTTTGGCATTAAAAACAGGTATAGACCAATGGACCAGAATAGAGAACCCAGAATTAAGCTCACACATTTGCAGTCAATTATACTTTAAAAAGGGTGCCAAGAATACTCAATGGGGAAAGGACAGTCTCTTAAACAAACGGTATTGGCAAAACTGAATATCCACTATCTCTCACCATACACAAAAATCAACTCAAAATGGATTAAATATTTAAACATAAGTAAAGCCTGAAAATGTACAACTTCTGAGAAAAAAATAAGGAAAAACCTTCTTGACATTAATCTTGGCAACAATTTTTTGGATATGACACCAAAATCATAGATAACAAAAGCAAAAATAAATAAATAGGACTACATAAAACCACAAAGCTTCTGCACAGCAAAGGGAACAATTAACAAAGTGAAAAGCCAACCTATGTTGTCTATATGGGAAACATATTTGCAAATCATTTATGTCACAAAGGGTTAATACCCAACATCTGTGAAGAACTCATACAGATCAGTACCAAAGATACTTATAACTAGATTTAAAAATGGGCAAAGAACCTAAACAGACACTTCTCGAAATAGAAAAATGATCAAGTGGCTAGCAGGTATCTGAAAATGTGGTCAACATCTCTAATCATCTGGAAAATGTAAATCAAAGGCACAATGAGCTATCACCTCACACCTGTCAGAATAGCTATTACTAAAGGACAAAAGAGTTGGAGGGGACGTGAAGAAAAGGAAACCCTTGTATACTGCTCATGAGAACATATTCTAGTACAATCATTATAAAAAATAGTGTGAAAGTTTCTCAAAAATCTAAAAATAAAATTACAATATGATCCAAGCAGTCAACTTCTGGGTATGTATCAAAAAGTAAAATAAAAAAGAAAGAAATCTCTGCACTTCCACGTTCATTGTAACATTATTCACAATAGTCAAGATATGAAAACAACCTAAATGCCCTTTGTTGAATGAATGGATAAAGAAAATGTGGTACATGTATATACATAATGGAATATTATTCAGCCTTAAAAAAATCCTTCCATTTGTGACAGCATGGATGGAGCTGGAGGACATTATGCTAAGTGAAATAACCAAGGCACAGAAAGACAAATGTGGCCTGATGTGACTTATCAGTGGAACCTAAAATAGTCAAATTCACAGAAGCAGAGAGTAGGATGGTGGCTGCCAGGAGCTGGAGGAAGAAAATATGAGTGATGTTGGTCAAATAATACAGAGTTTCTGTCATGCAAGATGAATAATTTATGGAGACCTAATGTGAAACAATGTGCATATGTTCAACAATACTGTGTTGTATACTTGTAGTTTGCTAAGAAGACAAATCTCATATAAAACTTGGCACTACACACACACACACACACACACACACATGCATACACCCCACAAACACACATAATGGCAACCATGTAGAAATAATTGTTATGTAAATTTTTTTTTAGCGAGAATCTCACTCTGTTGCCCTGGCTGGAGTGCAGCGGCACGATCCCTGCTCACTGCAACCTCCACCTCCTGGGTTCAAGGGATTCTCCTGCCTCAGCCTCCTGAGTAGCTGGGACTACAAGCGCATGCCACCATGCCTGGCTGATTTTTGTCTTTTTAGTAGAGACGAGGTTTCACCATGCTGGCCAGGCTGGTCTTGAACTCCTCACCTCAGGTGATCCACCTTCCTCGGCCTCCCAAAGTGCTCAGATTACAGGCATGAGCCACCATGCCTGGCCAAATTATTTTAATTATAGTAGTTATTTCACAATGCATATGTTTATCAAAACATCATATGGTGCATCTTACGGATACACAGTTTTATGTCAATGATATCTCAATAGAATTGTCTTATAAAAAGTGTTTGGGTATTGAATTGGAACCCAAGCCTACAGAGAGTGGGATAAAGAGTCAGAATTTAAAGGAGAGAGTAGGTTACATTGCCCTCTCTGATTAGGATTCCTTCAATCTTACATGCTTAGGCCAAAATTAGAATTATGTAGAATAATTAGAAATATTTCATGCAAAAACCGTCTTTGCAACTGGTGTTCACAGATGTAAATTTGACTCAATGCTTATGTGACTTTGAAGAAGCACTGTATATTCCTTTTTTATTATTTTACTTTAGGTGCCTACTAGATCTGGCATTTCTCCCTGTAGTATCCCTCCCCTCCCTCCCGCTATCTCTCCCTGTGTTATCCCTGTCTCTCCCTGTGTTATGTAAATTTGACTCAATGAGTCTAATTTACAAAACTGACTATAAATTTAGTCAAATTTACTAAATTTACAAATATAGTCAAATTTGACTGTATTCTTTTTCTAATATTTTACTTTAGGTGCATACTATATCTGGCATTTCTCCCTGTGTTATCCCTCCCCTCCCTCCTGCTGTCTCTCCCTGTGTTATCCCTGTCTCTCCCTGCGTTATCCCTCCCCTCCCCACCCCCCGCTGTCTCTCCCCTACCCCCCCAACTGCCCCCAATGTGTGATGCACTGTATTTTCTTATAAAAATAAGATGGCTTGATATGCATCACAGACCTAGTGTGAAGTTCAACATCTATGGACTAGAAAGCATTTTATAAACTGTGGAGCCCTAGAAAAAGGTGGGAATTGTTACTATTATTAGCATCATTTGTAAAAAGAAATTTTTAATTTTAAAAAAAATACTTTTTGTTGTGTATATTTGAGGTATACAATGTTATGTTATGCGATAAGTTTTGATAATTAAAATCTCTCACCCAAAATAGCTATTAGACTCTACTGAGAGCTAATCATCGGGTTACCTGGACTTAAAGATGGGAACCACAGACACTGGGGACTAGCAGAGCAGGGACAGAGGGAGAAAGAGAAAGGCTAAAACACAGCTATCGGGCATCATGCTCACTCCCTGGCTGACGGGATCCATACCCCAAACCTCAGCATCATGCAATATACCGACATAACAAACTTGTACACATACCCAACGAATCTGAAATAAAAGTTGAAATTACTTTTTAAAAAATGAAAAATTCATTCAATACACTAAACAGTAGACTAGACATTGCAGAATAAAAGAATAACTAATTTCAAGCCAGTGTAATCAAAATTATTTGAACTGAAGAACAGAGAGGAAAAAAAGCTTAAAGAAAAACTAGGAGGCCATGCTTGGTGGCTCACACCTGTAATCCCAACACTATGGGAGGCCAAGGCAGGAGGATCACTTGAGGTTAGGAGTTTGAGACCAGCCTGGCCAACACAGTAAAATCCCGCGTCTACTGAAAATGCAAAAATTAGCCAGGCATAGTGGTGCATACCTGTAATCCCAGCTACTTGGGAGGCTGAGGCAGGAGAATTGCTTGAACCTGGGAGGTGAAGGTTGCAGTGAATGGAGATTGCACCACTGTACTCCAGGCTGGGTGACAGAGAGAGACTGTCTTAAAAAGAAATTTTTTTAATTAAAAAAAATTTTTTAAATGAGACTCAGCAACATGTGGGACAGTATCAATTGTTCAAACATGTGCAATAGAGATCCAAGAAGGAAGGTGCAGACGCAAATACTTGAAGAACAAAGGATCAAGTATGTACCAAAGTGCCTAAGAATATATTATGCAGGGCCTGGAAGCTCAATAAATGGCAAGCAAAATACACGCAAGGAAAACCATACCAAGACGTCATACCAAAAATACTAAAAACTGGTACTAAAGAGAATATCATAAAGGCAGTCCACTTCATACAAAAAAGGAAACACTTTATAGAAATAAACAAAGATAAGAGGGACTGCTGACATCAGAAACCATGCAAGGCAGAAGAATCAAACGACTTCTTTAGCCTAAAAATAAAAATAGCAACAAAAGAATGCTCAACCCATAAATTTTAAAATATCAAAATTATTAAAAAACAAAAAAAGATTTTCAGATAAAATCCAGGTGAATTTGTCACTAGTAGATACACACCAAATGACATGTTAAAAAGAATCTCTTCAAGCTGAAGGAAAATGATTCTGAGTAGACTTCCAATCTATACAAGGGAATGAATAGAACCAGAAACAGGATATACATGAGAAGGTATAGAATATTTTTGTTTTTCTGTTTTCTAAAACGATTGAAAAGACAACCAACTATGAAAAGGAGAGATAACAGTGCTGCTGTGATTCATATTACCTGTGGAGGTAATGCAGGACTATGGTGCAAAGGAGGGCCCTCACCTCCACATAGTCTCTGATTCAGTAGATGTGGGGTGGAGATTGAGACTTTATAATTTTAATATGTTCTCAAGATGTGCTAATGCTGCTTACCTGGGAACTCTTCTTTGAGGATCACTGAACTATAGATTCAATGCTCTCTCAGGACAAAGTACAGCAAGCTTTTTAGAAAAGAAATGGACAAACTGACTAATTATAAATGATTTATGAAAATTTAAAAAATGTAGGATCACCAGGAAAATCTTGTAAGAATGAATACAATTGGAGGACTGACCCTACCTAATTTTCAGATGCGTTAGATCATGACAATACACAAGACATAATTGACATAACGATATTTGTGTAAGGATAGGCATATGAACCAACAGGACTGAAAGTAGAGTCCCAAAACAGACCAATGAATTTAGCACCAATTAGTTTCCACAGACTTTGTTATAGCGCTTCAGTAGGGGAAAGGACAACCTTTTCAGCAAAGCCACTGAAACAACTAAGTATGCACACACACAGAAAAACAACCTTAATCTTTAAATCATACCACAGATGAAAGTAATATAGAAAAGATCACAGGCATAAACAGAAAATACAATATTATAAAAGGAGAAAATAAAAATAATATCGGGATAGGCAAAGACTATATGGCACACAATACAAGCGCACCGTAATAGAAAACATCGATAGAGCAAATTTCATCGAAATGAAAAATATTTCCTCCTCAAAGACAGGTGAGAAAATGAAAAGGCCAGCCAATAGCAGGGATTCTCGATTTGGATATTTGAATAGTCTCAACTCAAATATTTCACAAAGTACTTTTATCTAGAATAAATAAATAACACATTAATAATAAGGAAAGCAGCTCAATTTTTTAAGAGACAAAAGCATTGTACAAACTCCCTGAAAAAGATGTGTGAATGGCCAACGTACATCAGAAAAAATAATGCTCAAGATTATAGGTCATCAGGGACTCGCAAAAACCACAGTGATACATTACTAACCACATTTCAAGTAGAACGGCTACAATTTAAAAGACTGATATTGATTTACATGCCTATTCTGACATGATACCAACTTTGGATAAGGATACGAGAAAACTAGATCTCTCCTTGCATACTTCACTGGGAATGGAAATACTACAACTACTTTGAACTGCTCTTTGGCAGTTTTTGTAAATTAAATATACGCTTTCCATACCACCCCACCATTCCACACCTGTGTATTAACCTAAGAGAAATAATATCAGAGAATACTATACGTATGTCGACAGAAGCTCTATAAATAATAGCCCCCAACTGCAAACGAGTCCATTGTCCATGAACGGGAGAAGAGAACACTGCTGTATCCATGCAATGGAATATTACTCAGCATTTAAAAGGAATAAACCGTTGATACACTCAGCATCATGGGTGTCAACAATATTAGTCTGAGCAAAAAAAGCCAACCAGAAAAGAGTGTTACACAGTTTATAAGATTCCATTTACAGGGAACTCTAGGAAAAACATATTGAATTAATAGTGATGGAAAGCAGATTGGGGGGAAAATTAACTGTTGAGGATATGAGGGAGGAATCTATTGGCAGTGATGGACATGTTCAAATGTCTTGATTGGGGAGGTAGTTACATGTATGTATGCATTTTTCAAAACTCACCAAAGTATACATTTAGAGCGGCTGTATAATATTTTTGGTGTATGCCCAAATACAAGTGATTTTAAAACACAGTATATATAAGAATATTTGGTAGCATCCCTGTTATATAAGAAATAAGTACTACATCATTCTTTCTGGGATAACTAAACTTTATCTTAGTTTAAATGTTTTTGGATGTTTAATTACGTTACATCTTGAGGAATCTGTTCTGGAGTAGTGGTGCAATCACGGCTCACTGCAAACTGGATCTCCTGAGCTCAAGCGGTCCTCCCACCTCAACCTCCAAAATAGCTAGCCCACAACACAAAGCTTGGCTAATTTTTTAATTTTTTAGTAGAGATGAGGACTCCTTGTGTTGCCCTGGTTAGTCTCAAGCTCTTGGGATCAATTGAGCCTCCTGCCTTAGCCTCCCAAATTGCTGCAATTATAGGTGTGTGCCACCACGCCCAGACTGTTTAATTTTTAATGATACATATTTTAATCTCTGTAGTCTGCCATATATATCATTAGCTGTGGATATTTGAGAAAATATGTTCTTATTAGCAATTCATATGTTAAAAATGTGTGTATGTGTGTAACAGTAGGCACCATTCAAGTCTATCACAGTTGTAAGTTTATTAACATTATGTCTTATTATGTAAGTATAAAATACTACTCAATCTATATTTTGATGACTTTTGAACTCCAGCAAACCACCCAATAATAATGGCTTCCTGTGACACGTTTTATTATTGACCTAATCTCTTTGCTGCAAGAATGTAATTATCATCAATAATTATAATCCAAAGCTTAAAAAAAAAAAGGCTGAAGAAGGACCAAATTGTTCTCTGTTACTAGGATGCTCTTGGGTTTACTCTTTGCTTTGGTTAAGTGAAAATAGTTGATAGATTTTAATTTCATTATAGTCCTTTAATTCTACTGTAAATAATTAATCTTTTATGATGGAACATAGTCATGTTTAATAATTCTGTGCTTGTCTTTCACTGGAGCTCTGGTTCTTAAGACCTTTTGATCCTGAGATTAGGCTTTAGCAAATTTCCTTCAGTTGTGCAGGCAGACATCTTTCATCAGATGCAGGATTAAGCAGGGTTAGCGGTCTTTCAGAGGCATGGACATCTGGGTTTGTGTTTTCTGCAGTGCTCCTTTCTTTATGGATTTTAGGGAGATGTAATATATGAAATACAGTTAGTTCTTTGATTTATGATTTCTTTAAAACCTAAGAAATGAGGACAAAGAAAATGGAAACAAGGAAGAGAGCTGAAAACATTTTTTAAGACCTGGAATGTAAACTAGAATCCTGAATTTGGAAGGAAACGGAAATATTCAGAGAGGTGTGAAGAGGAGAATACAGGGAGGATTTTCTGTGAAACAGTATCTTACGTAAAGAAGTCACTGCACACCTTGCTTTAGTGGGCTTTTTGTGCCTAACACATATAATTCACTAGAAGGAATTTTGGAGGTAGTACATTTGCCAAATACATTCCACAGGATTTGCCATGAAACCCCAGGAAAGAACTGTGTGGGCTCCCCTGGAAGTCTAATTGTTTCTTCAAATCACCAATAATTTAAATCTTGTGAAAGGAGCAGAATGTTTCACAGTTCCTGACTTTAAAAAAAAAAGCCTATTTTTAAGTTACTGTAAGGTGAAATTGTCTTAAAACTTCTAATATCTCGGTGCTACCTGGTTCTGCCAAGTATTAGCATCGATACTATGTAGATGGTGTGGTAACAGTGAATGTGCACAGTATACATACACACACACACACGCACACACTTGCACACACCCAAGGTGGCTTGGCAAAAGAGAATAGGCAGTCCCAAGGGGAACTCGACACAAGCTAGCAGGGCTTGTGCCCTTGTGACACTTCTTGGTTTCATGAGCAACTCAAACTACAGCAAGGATCAAGGTGGCAAACAATCAGTCTCTGAGAAGGTGCCATTTCCTCTTTGGGCTGAAGAGCTACATATGAGCTAATAATAAAGTGATTTAAGCCTGCCTCAATATAGGCATTTTCAACAAAGATGTAGGTGGATCACACAAAAGATCCTCACCCTTACAAACTCTTCCTAGAATTTAGACTACAGCAATACAAAAACACGTGCATTTACATTGCGTGATGTGGAGAGGAGGGCGGGGAAGTATCATGGTGGATGAAGAGGACAGATCAGGAAAGATGTGATAAAGCACCTTACAAATGGGGCCCTCTCTCCTGCATCATCAGTCTCTACTATTAACTCATTCCCTTCAGCATACAAGTTTGGAAAATTCCATCAAACTTACTTTGTCTTCCAGCTATAACTCCTTTCCAGTCCTCTTTGCAGTAAAATAACTCTAAAAGAACTCTATCAATCTGTCTATCTACCTATTTATCTATCTACATCTACCTACCTACCTACCTACCTACCTATCTATCCACATCTACCTACCTACATATCTACCTACCTACCTATCTAACCACATCTACCTACCTACCTATCTATCCTTCCATCCCAGTGTACATACATACCTATGCTTATGTGCATACATAAATACATAAATAAATAGAAAAAAATTAAAATTTAAGACCAAACTTACTGATCTCAGCTTTTTCACCTTCCATTTCTCATCTTATGTCTCTTCTCTGCTATTATGTCATGCGAATTTCATTTTAGCCAGCTTTAAAACTAAATATTTATCCTACAAAAGTTTACAGATGATAGTGTTTATATACAGCTCCAGCTACGAAGAGAAATGAGGTCCAGCCGACGCAAAGCTGCCACGCTGTGAGCCGAGGAGCATGCAGACGTATGCACTGCACAGCTGTGAGCGCGGTAAGAAGGTGGCCAGCTCTGAGGATAAACTCCAAATCCATAAAAAGTACAACTTTGTTTGTATCCTGATTCAAACAAACCAATTCTAAAATGATACCTGCATATGTAGAACATATTAAGCAACATTTTGTTAGGCATTTTGACAACTCTGGTAAACAAAATCAAATATCCTTATCAGAACATTTACAGGTGAATTCCATAATGTGCTATCATAGGGATGTAGATGAAATAAGATTAGAAAAATAATGATGATAAATCTTGCTAATCAAGATATGAGAATTTATTCCACTAAACTCTGTTGAATGATTGAAAATATCCATAATACGAAGTGAACAGAAATAATGCAAAAAATAAGGTATTAGTTCATTTTTCTCCATATAGTAAACATAAATGAAACTTAATATGCGCACTTAATAATAACTGAAGTCCTGGATTTCTATTTGGCAGTCAGTAAAAGGAAAACAAAATGTCTATTTACATCAGGAAGTCATATTTACCATACGTTACACAGTAGGTACACATAGTGATAGAGACTAGGAAAGTTAAACGTCTAAAGTGACAGAAGTTTTCTTGAAGTAAATCTTGGAATTTGATTTAGTTACAAAATAATTTTAACATATTAAGTAAAATATATTCTAAATGAATTTATATTATACATAGCATAGTTTATCTATATGTATATACACACACACACACACACACACATATGGTGCTACAATTAGGTCTCTGCATAAAAATACAAGATAGTAAATGAAATAAAACTCTCAGCACAAGAGACTACATAATGTTTATTATTTTAAAAAATATTTTTAAAAATGTTTAAAAATAGCTAGGAACGAACCCTCTCTAAGACTACATTATATCTCAGACATTCACAAGTTGGCTGTTCATTGATACGGTGATAAAGTAAGTTTACTCCCAGGTTACTTTATGACACTCATGTTAACTGGTTAAGATCTATGTCGCTTCCCACCAAAAGAGTGGGAGAGTCATTTAAATTCTTAGCACAAATCATATGTGAGCATTTGGTTTGTGAAATATGCAAATCAAGTTATTTTTATTCAAAGGATTAATATTAAAAAATAAGTCTTGTTTTGGATTTATAATTTTTCATCCTCTGAGGAATTTGTACCCTCTTAGAGACAAGGGCAATGTCCAATACAAATATAACACAAGCTGCAGATGTAAATTTTAATTTTTCTGGTATCCACAGAAAAGGAAGTAAAAACAAACAAGTGAAATTAATGTTAATAATATGTTTAATTCAATCTGTTCAAAATACAATTTCAGCGCAAAACCAATATAGAAAAGATTTTAATGAGTTGTTTTTGCTGTACTAAATTTTTTAAATCTGGTGTGTATTTCATTTGTATAGAACATGTTGATTTGAAAGCTAAGATTTCACTGGAAATACTTGATCTGTATTTAGATTCCATAAAATTTACAGTTAAAAATCTACATTTATATACCCAAGTTGTTCCAGATGTACTTAAAGGTTTTCAACAACTTAATCAAGTATCAATGTTTAGATATAAATAATGAATTAAAATTGATAAATTTAGATTTCAGTTCTTCAGTCTCACCTGCTGCAATTCAATAGCTCAGTAGCCGCGTGTTACTATGTCTACCACATGAGACAGCACAGGCCATGGTCTTTCAACCTACCTACTTGAGGCAATGAAAGTGAAGTTTGGCTAACACCAGTTTACATGGTATATTTTCAAATAAAAAAGGAAAATAAGAAGTATTTCAGACTTTCCAGCCTCCAAGAAAACAGCTAGGCATAATTAATTATTTTCACTTTTTATAACATTAACCACAGATAACAGAAATGAAAGCTTCAAAGTTTATCTAGTACCTGTACTTTTATTTTTTAATTTTATTATCATTTTGAATATAAAATATTTGTGTTTGGATGAACAAACTGTAGCTATTTCTTTTAAAGATATAAAAATATTCTACTAATAAATAAGTTAAATCTTTCCAATTCTATTTCCCAGCTCTGAGTTATGGGCTTGTTTCAGACTATAAAAACTGATAGAGGGCCACTTTAAGCCACAGATGTCCCACTAAATACAATTCCAGTGACATGTAGATACACTTTGCCAACTGAAATTCATTTTTTTCCACAAACATTATAACATGGAATCCCTTCTTTATACTGCATCCTAGATCATTTTTTCGATTCCTCACACTTTTCATTTACTCGAATTCCAACTTAAATACTGCTGAATTACAGGACACTGACATGTTTCTTAACCCAAAGAACTTCTTTCAGTAACAAAAATCGAACAAATTTTCAGTACATGGAATATGCCCTTCACTGATCTAAGAATGTTACATGTTCCAGTCTATTTCATCTTCTCCACATCTCCATGAAGCAGACATTATTCTCTTTCTCATTTATAGACGTGGAAACTAACGTACAGAGAGGCCAAGTAAGTCATCCGATGCTTCACAGGGGAAGTGGCGATGCTGGCCTCTGAACCCAGGAGCCTGGTCTTCAAGCTGCGCGCTCTCCGACTACTCTCTTCTGTCTTGCTGAAAATCTTTGGCCCAACCTCTTGACAGTCACACCCTGCAGTCAGCTTCTTTCTCTGGAGTAGCAGTTTGTTTGCAGCGACTGGTCTCATTATTTCAGGAAACATAAGTAGATCCTGTCTGTCTGGACCACATCTGGACTGAAGAACTGAAATACAGGGTGCTTCAGGCCAAGCTTCCTCTTAGCTCAGATTCATCATAGAGGCAGTAATTGCCGCAAAGTCAAGGGCTGGCCATCAACCTCTGGAGCCCCAGACTTTGTAATCAAGGGAAGGGCCACAGCAGCACTCTTCTTTCTTTAACTCCCGATTTAGGAGTTTTACTCCAATACTATGATCCAGGTGAAATGCTCCTGCCTTCTGACCACAGTGTCCCTGAATCAGTAAATACCTGAAATTTGAGTTATACTGAAAGTAACCTCTTATTCAATGGCTGTTCACCTCTGTCATCAATATACCACTGTTTGTCCTTTCTGTAACAGACTCTTCACATTGACTGGTTTTTAGCAATTGGCTCTTACCACATCTATAGCTGGAGACATCCCTTTTCCATTATTTGTAAATTCCGTGCCAATGGTTCATTTGTTTCTGTATTGAGAAAAATGACAATAAGCATTTTTCTCCAAGAAATTCTGAATGCCAGTAAATAATTAAAATTTTTAAAATTCATAGTCCTGCCAATCACCATTGGGTGGGTAAATATCTTTAAAACCCTACTGCTGCTATTAAGCACACTAATGCAGAAACGGAAAACCAGATACTGCATGCTCTCACTTCAAAATGGGAGCTAAACATAGGGTACACATACACATAAACAGGAACGATAGACATGGGGGTCTCTTTTAGTGGGAAGAGAGGGAGTTTCTCTCTTCCCACTAAAAGAGACCTACCGGGTGCCTACTGGGTACTCTGCTTACTACCTGGGAGACAGATCCCACCAGACCCTAAACCTCAGCATCATGCAATATACCTTTGTAACAAACCTGCATATGTACCCCTGCTTCTAAAATAAAAGTTGAAAAAGAAAATTAAAAACCTACTGCTATTAAAGGTTTTTGAGAGAGGACTTTTTCTGCACTCATATTTTTAATGTGCTTTTTTACTGCTGTTTTTTTGTGTTAAATTTCTTTAAAATATCAACATAAATCAGTATTTTCCAAAACTGCTATTTGGATTAAGTAACATTTTTATTTTCAGAGCTTTTCACATGAAATAAATAATCTGTGTTTTCTGTGTGCCTTGTTTCGCCCATGATCCCTTTTACATGGCTCAGCTCTGCAGAAGTGTGGTGAATAGGCCTGCGGGTGTGTCTGATGGGCATCAGCTGATGGAGAAGAAAGGCCAGAGGGAGAAGATGGGAATAGAAAACACCTGTCTTATGTTACAGCGGATACAGTCTGAATCTGTGCTTTCTCGAACATTCGCCAATAAAGTTTTCCATTCAGTGAAACTTCCAAAGGCCCCTAAGATCTTACTGTGGCAAATCCAGTGATTCATATGAGTCCTTATTACTTACATTCCTAGCAACACTTGTCAAAATTGATCACATCTTCCTTTAAAAATGTGATGACTAAGTTTGTAGAACGCCGTTTTCCATTTTTCCTGACTTTTCTGCTGACTCGTCTTTGATTCCCTTTGCTGTGTGTCACCTTGACTTCTAGATGGGAAGTGCTCCAGAGCTTTGGTCTATCATTTTATCTTCCCATATTTACTCTGCAGGTGATCCCATACAATTGCATACTTTAAATATTATGTATTTCCTGATGACTCTTAGCTTTCTCTCTCTCTAGACATCATCTTCAACCCGAGCTCCACTCTCCAATCGCTGACTTTCTCCTTAAAATCCACTTAGATGTTTCTGATTTAATACATCCAATACTAATTTTTGAATCTTCTCCCCAAACTTGCTTCTCCCATTTTTCCTTATCTAAGTAAATAACAGTTTATCCAGTTGTTCAGGCCGAACACCACAGAATCACTTTTTACTTTATTCTCCTACCAATCTTTCATCTCCAGCAAACATCTGATCGATTAGACATTCCTGCCTGTTCCAAATTCACAATATATATTACATCTGACCATGGCACCCTGATTTTCCCTACTTCCTTTGCAACAGCATAGGGCAAATGCCATCATCCCTCTCCTGAATCAATGGCATCCTAACTGAATTCTTACACTTCTCTCTTACTACTCTACAGACCTCCACAAAGCTGCCAGATAAATCTTTTAAATTCACTGTATTTTTCCTATGTCGTTCTGGTACAGGATTGCCTCCAGTATGTTTGGTTTTGTCAATGGTCATTATTTTCCCTTCATCAAGGAGTCTATAAATTAGGGAACCTGAGATTTCAAGGGCACATGTCTATTCACTGCTCAGAGGTGCAACCAGGCCTTCTCTGAACTAATCTTAAAGATCTGGGTCATTCCACTCCAGGTCCTATGAGATATTAAAGTTGTACAACTGAACATTGACCTTCTCTGCTGAAAAAAACCTATAGAGAGTGCTGCGGGCCATATCTTACAGTAAGGCAGGGTCATTGAACCTGAAGCTTAGTGCCATTAGTGGGAAATTTAAATGTTACAAAAGACCAATAGTAATTGTTCAAAAAATAATGATTTATTTTCTTGAATGTAAAAACACTGATAAAAGAACTTAAAAGGTATCAAAAGAAATGTAGAGACATATCATGTTCATTTAGCAGTCATTCCTTAATTCCCAACAACATGGACTTAGGTAATCCCTATTATCCTTTCTGTCTCTATGGATTTGCCAATTCTAGACATTTCATGTCAATAGAATCATATGGAAGATGTGGCATTTTGTGCCTGGCTTCCTTCATTTCGTATAATATTTTTGAGATACAATCATGTTGTAGCATGTATCAATTTTTCATTTCTTTTTTATGACCAAGTAATGTTCCACTGAATTGATATACTGCATTTATTGACCCATTTTTAAGTTGATGGACATTTGGATTTTTTCCATTTTGGAGCTACAGTTAATAATACCGCTGTGAATATTTGTGTACAAGTTTTGGTAGGAACATATGATTTTACTTCTCTTGTGTTTTCATTTCTCTTGAGGCATATGTTTTTAATTCTACTTAGGAATAGAATTGCTGGGTCATATGGCAACTCTAAATTTAACATTTTGAGACACTGTCAGACTGCTTTTCCAAAGCAGCTACACCCTTTCGGATTCCCACCAGTGATGTGTGAGGGCTCCAATTTCTCTACATTTATGACCTTGAGAGCCGGTGTGAAGGGGTCTCATTGCGGTGTTGATCTCTAATGGTGCTGAGCTTCTTTCATGTGATTATTATATATCTTCTTTAGAGAAATAGATATTCAGATCCTTTGCCCATTTTTTCAAAGGGTTCTTTTTTCTGAATTGTAAGAGTTATTTATTGAGATACAAGTCTCTTATCAGATATATGATTTGTAAATATTTTCTTTCATTTTGTGGCTTCTCTTTTCACTATCCTGATGGTGTTTTTTGTTTGTTTTGTAGCACACATGTTTTGAATCTTAAATGAAGTCCAGTTTACCTTTTTTTATTTTGTCACTTGTGTATTTGGTGTTATATTTAAGAAAACTTGGCTTAACTCAAACTTATAATGATTAATTCTCTATTTTGGTAAGAGTTTTATAGTTTTTACTCTTACATTTAAGTCTATAATCCATTCTGAGTTAATTTTTGCATATGGTGTGAAGTAGGGACTTCTTTATTTTGCATGTAAATATGCAGTTCTTTCAGCACCATTTGTTGGAAAGACTATTGCTTTCCTCAGTAGTTATCTTATAAGCTTGGTCAAAAATCAACTAATCTTAAATGACATTAGTGAGGATGTACTGTTGCCTCTCATTTTTATTTTATTGATCCATAGTTCCAGCCTTACACCAGTACCATATTTTTCATTATTGTTGTTTTCTAGTAATTTTGAAATGAAAAAGTATGAGTCCTCCATATTTATTCCTGTTTTTAAATATTGTTTTGGCTACTTTGGGTTTCTTCCTTTTTGATCTGACTTCTAGGTTCTCCTTGTAGGATTCTGCAAAAATGCCATCTAGAATTTTGGTAAGAATTACATTCAATATATAGATCAATTTGGGCAGTATAGTCATCATAACAATAATAAATCTTCTGATGTATGAATATTTTTCCATTTATTTAGGTCTTCTTTAGGTTTTTTCACAATATTTTATAGCTTTTAGAGCACAAATTTTCCTCTTCTATTAAGAAATTTATTTCTAAGTATTTTATTATTTTTGATGCTGTTTTAAATGGAATTGTTTTCTTAATTTATAGGTTATTCTTTTCTACTTTAGAGAATTATAATTGACTTTTGTAGGTTGATCTTGTACTCACCAATCTTGCTGAATTTGTTATTTTATGTTTTTTGTGGATTCCCTAGTATTTTCTATACACAAGGTTATGACATCTGTGAGTAGAGATAATTTTATATCCTCCTTTCAAATCCGAGGCATTTCGTTTTATTTTCTTGCCTAATCTCTCTGGATAGAACCTTCATTACAGTGTTGAACTGAAATGATGAGAACAGGGTGAAAGCATTGTGTTTTTTACCTTTAAATATCATGTTAGCTGTGGGTTTTCATAAATACAGTTTATCAGGTTAAGCTCACTTTGATTCCTATTTTGTTGAGTGTTTCTTTTTTCCTTTTTAATCACAAAAGAGTTTTGGATTTGTTGAATGCTTTTTCTGTGCCCAGTGAAATAGTCACATGTTTTTTGTTGTTATTCGAATATGGTGGATTACATTATTTTCAGATGTAAAACCTCCCTTGACTTCCTGAGATTCATGCCAATTCATCATCATTAAAAGTATAAAACATTTTACATGTTGATGGACCACATGTTGATAAAAATTATTTGCTTTTATTTTGCAGAAGATTGTTTGCATCTGTATTCATAAGAGATAGTAGTCTACAGTTTTCCTTTTTATGATACTATTGTCTACTTTAGATATCATTTTTGGCATCATAAAATGAATTGGTAAGTGTTCTCACTCCTACACTTTTTGATAGAGTTTCTGAAGAATTGATATAATTTTTTCTTTAAATGTTCGGTAGAATTGACTAGTGAAACCATTTAATACTGAGCTTTTCTTTGTGGAAGATTTTGATTACTAATTGAATCTCTTTGCTCATTATGCTTGTTTACTTGTTATGCTTCACTTGTTATTCGAAATTTGTATTTCTTAATGTTTTTTGTAAAAGCTGTCTATTCTAATTTATTGAATTTGTTGAAATACAGTTGTTCATATAATAGTATATATAAAATTTCTGCAAGATCTACACTGATGTCTTTGGTTTTTCTCCCTTTTTTCTAGACCGGTCTAGCTACAGGTTTGTCAATTTTGTTGACATTTTTGAAGAATCAACTTCTGGTTTTATTGATTTTCTTTATTAGCTTTCTATATTCTATTTCATTTACTTCTGCTCTAAACTTTATTTCCTTTCTTTTGTTTGCTTTATGCTTATTTTGCTCTTTTTCCAGTGTTTAAAGGTAGCATTTAGTTTTTGATTTGAGTTCTTTTTAGACTTACTTAGGCAATTAGAACTATTAATTTCTTTCTCAGCTCTTCAGCTGCATCCTATAACATTTTCTATACTGTCTTTATTTTCATTTGCTCAAGTATTTTCTAATTTCCCTAGTACTTTGACCCCTTTGTGGTTTGGAAGTATGTTGTTTAATTTCCAACTATTTGTGAATTTCCCAAATTTCTATCTGTTATACATTTGGAATTTTATTCCATTTTGGTCAGAGAACAAGTTTTCATATGATTTCAAGCATTGTGAATTTAATGAGCTTGTTTTATGGCACAGTATATATTCTGTCCCAGAGAACATACCATGTGAACTTAAGGAGAATGCATGTTCTTCATTGGTATGTAAATGTATGTATGTCGTGCAAGTCTTCTATTTCCTTGTTGATTTATTGCCTAGTTTTTACATCTATTTCTAAAAGTGGCATACTCAAGTCTCCAATAGGTATGTCACATTATTGATTTCTCCCTCCAATTTAATCATTTTTCCCTTTAGACACTTTGGAATTCTGGTGTTAGGTACATATAAGATTATAATTGTTACATCTTCCTTACGTATTGAAACTTTTATCACCACAAAACGTGGCCCTTTATCTCTACTAACACTTTCATTTTAAATATCTTTTGCCTAATATTAGTAGAGCTGTTCCAGCATTCTTACAGTTGTTGTTAAAATGATATGTCTTTTTGTATGTATTTACTTTCAACCTATTTGTATCTTTGAATCTCAAATATGCCTCCTGTAGACAGCAGTTAAATATATTTTTGTTCAATCTGAAAATCCTTGCCTTTTGATTCAATTTTTAAATTCATGGACATTTAGTGTTATTATTGATGTAATTGGATGCATGTCTGACATTTAACTTTTTTACTACATTTGTCGTATCTCTTCTATTCCTCGGTTCTTCTTTTCCTGCTTTCTTTTACATTAATTAGTATTTATTATTGTAACACATAAGTTCCTTTAATGGTTTTTAATATACTTTTTAAAAGTTATGACTGGCTGCTCTATGGCTTATAATGTGCTTCCTAACTAATTAGAATTACCTATACTAATTTAATTTCAGTTAAGTATAGAAACATCACTCTTATATACATCTATTCTTTCTTTTCCTTTTTGTTCTACCTTTTACACATAATATCAGTATATTTTAAAAGTCCAAAAATACATTGACATACTTCTTAATTTAAATAATTTTATTCCTTTTAAAGAAATAGAATCAAGCATATATTTATAGAATTTGTTATGTTAACCATTTGTATTTACAGTTTCTGATTCTTTTGACTTGTTCCTCTGGATTTCATAAACCATTTTGTGCTATTTTCTTCTTCTAATAGAACTTTGCTCCACACATCTCCTTTGTACTCTCAAAGATATTACATATCTATATTTTAGAGGTCCATTTATATAAATATTACTTAACATAACTACTTTTAAATAAGTTAGCAGAAGAAAGAAAAAGTATGTAAAGATTAATTAAGTAATTTTGGGATAATTACTATTAGCAGTGATTTTTGTTTTTCATATAGACTTGAATTATTGTATGGGGTTATTCACTTTTAGCCTAAGGAACTTCTGGAAGTATGTCCTTAACGTGATATGCATCTAATTATTTCAATTTTTGTTTATCTGACAAGAGCACTGTCAAATTGCCAAGTGTTACTGAGAGCAGGCTTAAATATTTTCTCATCCACTGAGGTTAACATAGGAAATGTAGCCATTTAGCATGAATTACCCTCAACAAGAATCAAGAAAGAAAGAACAGGGAGGGACAGGTATTCTACAAACCAAAATTTTAGAAATGACAAATTTTGGAGGAATAGCTAAATGCCATATGTATATGTTGATGGCAGTAAAGGTGTTCTCTACTAAAGGAGAGAGATGTTCCTCCGCCAGGGAGAGGTATTCATTGAGGTAGTCTCTTTCCAGTGGGATGTACCTGGAAGATCAGTGGAATGTGGGCTACCAGACCCTATTACTGAAGAAGAGCAGGAGCACGCCACAGTAACAGCAGCACCAAGATCAGTAAACTGATATCATTATTAAATTACTTCAAACCCTTTTCTCCTGGTCAATAAGAGATTACATTCGTTTGTTTGTTTTATCTGAAAAATTTGCAGGCATTTAAATGGGATCATCACAATCCTAAAAAGTCTATATACCCACAAGGTACTACCCTGGGCATCTTAATTTCATCTACCAAGTATTTTTATGAGTGTCTAAATGGTTTGCTGATTCAATAAATCTAACCCATCAGACATGTGTATGCTGGACAGTAGGAAGGGAAAGGGGAATAAGAGAGAGGGGTTCATAAACACCTTCCAGGTTGCTGGCATAACCAGTTGAGGAGATGAATATGACACTTACTGGAATTGGAACACTGAACGAGGAAAGAAAAATCATATTTGGAGGAAAAAAGCTCTATCTAGAAGCCATTTAGACTCTTTTGAGATTTTAATGGGATAATGCATGCAAGGAGGCCTAATAAAAGTAGCACACAATACAAATATTGATGATGATGATGATGATGATTACCACCTAGCAGTCAGTGGATTATGATGTGTACAGAATTTCAGAACCACTTCTATTACCTTCAACTATGTAATAAGCCCTGCCAAAATGTTTCTTGTTTTCTAGCGTATGTTTTGGCCCTAAATATAAATGTTAATGTTAATTCTCTTCTTTTACTCCCTGGCATCTCAATCTTCAGCTCTTTCTAATTTCACTCGGATAAACATAGCCAAGTATTTTCTTCCAAACTATATCTACACTGCATCCAAGGGTTTTCCTACAGACAGATTCCCAGAACACCAAGCAAAAACTAAAAGAAGTAGTATAAACAAAAGCAACTTTATTTACAAAAACTCGACTTAAGATCTAACAGAGGAAGAGTGAGTCAACACGGCTCACCATCAGCAGATGTTGTCAGGGGTCATTGTGGTTGTTTTTAAAATCTCTCAGTTGTTTTCAAACCTTAGTGTGCATAAGAATCACCTGGTAGGCTTCCTAAACTGAAGGATCCTGGGACCCACCTGCAGAGAATCTGAGTCAATGATTGGAATGAGTTATAGGAATTTGCATTTTTAGCATAATCCTAATATAATAATCACTTTTGTCCATGGGTCACACATAAACTGTTCTTCTCATTGGTCATTAGCATTGGGCATGTTTGTTGTCTCTCTACTTCTGAAGATTGCAACTGTTAATAAGATTAAGCATACCATGATGCCTAATGTCACAGCTGGGTAAGAAAACCCCATCTTCCCTGAATATCTATAGATTTCAGTCTCGTCCTCCTGTTATTGCTTCCACGGAATGCTCAGGAGTTGCCTTCTTGCTCATATAGCTGACTTATATAGAAAATAACTCAGAGATAGTTCTAATTAGGCAAATCCGTGGTGATCAGTTATTTTAAAAACATTTGAGAAACTGTTTACCAAGGAAATGTGCAGATTTAAGTCTGACTTAATGGGGTTTGTTCAGAGGAGTGGATTTCAGGGCCAACTTTTACATAATTGCTTAGGATTTCCTTCTGTGTCATTTAGCTCTGTCTCCTTGAAGAAGGTTCATATGGGAAAAAAGGAAATGTTGCCCCAGCCTTCATTTCACCTTCTCTTATGTCTTATTGGTGAAGACATACAAAGGTTATAGCTATCAGAGAGTTAGAAAATTGGGATTGTGCAAAGAGGAACACATTAGCTTTGGGGAATCACAAGCTTTGGACATTTCTTCACAGAAAACGTAGTTGATCTTTGATGCAGAAGCTCTCCCATCCAGCAAAAATGAAGTAGATTTAACATTTGAAAAACTGAAAGTAATGAAAAAAACTATAATATTATAACCATTTATAACCAAATGTACTTTACAAAGAGCCTTTCATAATTCAACCTGTTAGTTCATCAGAAGTGCTTCTAAATGTTATTAATTAGGCCCAAATTAATTTTTTCTCATCCTATTTTGTTTCTCGGTTTCTTCTATATGAAGAAGATCCTCCAGCCTCAGTTTCCCAAAGTGCTGGGATTGTAGGCGTGAGCCCCGTGCCCGGCCTAGAGAAAGGTTTTTAAGTTCCAAATGCCTGCTTTGTTTATTCTTGTTATTTCAGTACCCTGGTACTGTAGATTATAAATGTTTGATAAATAAATTAAATTTCCTGATTATATGATGATTTTGATTGCCTTTCTCTACTAAAATATGTCTAGGTGTTTACCATTCATCTTGTCCTTTGAAAACATCTGCGTCCAAGTGCCCAGAATATGTCAATGGGAAAACAAACAAACTATAATTCTAAACCAGGCATATTCTAGTCTTCCTTGAGTTGACTTCCTAGCTGCGGAGAGGTAAAAGGGGATTAAATGCATAGAAAAACAATAAAGATGGTAAAGAATACAGTAGAATATGTTATTCCAGAAAGTGATCAATATAATGGATGCAAACAAAAGAAGAAAGTAGAGTGGGGTGAAGGGAGTTAACGTATGAGGCTAGAGAAGGGTGAGCAAGGATGTATTTCAATAAAGTGATTGGCGTAGGTTTCTTTGAAAAGATGACATCTAAGCAAAGAGTTGAAAGAGATGAACAAATCAACCATCGTTTACCTGGGGGAAGGATGTTCTAGGAGGACTAGGCAGCCAGGGTACAGGCTTCACAGTGGAAGGGCACCTGGTGCTTCAGGAACTGTCGGGAGGCCAGTGAGGCTGGAGCAGAGTCGGGCAGGGCAGAGTAGGACTATGGTGGGGGGTGTGTAGGGTCTTGTAGATCTGTGAAGGGCGAGCATTTTTCTTCACAATGAACGTTGTGTTTACTCTGAGGTCAGGGAGCCCATTGAAATATCTGGTATAAACTGTTTAACCTTTCTCTGGCTGCTCTGTTGAAGTTGGATTGTAAGAGGTCCAGGTGGACACAGAGTGACTGGTTAAGAGGCCACTACAGCGCTCCAGGTTAGACGCAATGGGTACTCACATCTCACGCTGGCGGTGGGACTGGTAGGAAGTGGCCAGCATCTTTGCCTCTGGCTCTGATGGAGAAGCTTTTATAAAACTAACTAGCATGCCTGGAACACTGTAAAAAGTTGCAAAATTAAGACAGCAACAACAGCCTTCTGAAGATGCTAGGGAACAGCCAAGATATCTGCAACTTGAGAGGCCAAGATGCCCTGAGAGGGGGAAATGGCACTGAGTTGACATCAACGTCACCCATCACTTCTCTCATCCAGACACTTACCAAGTTCTAAGGGGCATGAGCCTCGGAAGATCAAATGAAAGCAGTGACAGAGACCTCCAGCAAGCTTACAGGTTACGGGAGACAAAGTCGAAATGTAGAGCTACCAAGGCAGCCCGGATTTAGGAGGAGCCAAGCCTGTAGTAGAAAAGGTAGCCGTGGACGGGTGAGCCTGAAATTCCCCATGTGTAGGCTGGATGGGAGGGAGGGAATATGGTGCAGGTGAGAGGAAGTCAAGCAAAGCAGTCGCCAAGTATCCACTGGAAATGCAAACACTGGAAATTAAGGCAAGATCAAGAGAAAGATCCTACAAACACTAACAAGCTTTCAGGTAAGGCTCCCAGTGTATTATTTTCTAGTAGAGAAAGCAAACTAGAAAAAGTTTAGTAAGTTCAGGCTTTGAAAAATGTAGAACCAGATGACCAAATTCCAGGAGAAAAAATTGAAAATAGCAGCAACTCCGCAGATGATAAAGCGCCGTCAGAGTCATATGTTCACATAAATAAATGGTAAGATGGACATTTTCACCAGAAAATAGGAGTCTATGAAACAGAATTAAATGGAAATTTTAAAGCTGTAAAATAACTGAGATCAGCAACTGAATAAACAGTTTCAACAGCAGGTCAAATGCGGGAGAGTGGGTTAGTGAGCTGGAGGACAGATCTGTAGAAAATATCCTTATTTGAAACACAGGAAGAAATATTTACAAAAAGAGAGAGAAAGAGAAACGGTATGGAAAACAAAGGAGATTTTGAAAGATATAAAATGTGTAGAATTGGTGTTCTAAACAGAAAAGAGAGGCATGGGGTAGAAGCAATATTTGAGCACATAATGGTTGAGAATTCTCAAAACAGACGAAGGACCCAAGTCAAAGATTAAAGAAAAACTACAGACCACAAGCAAATTAAATTAAGAAGAAAAAAATGAACAACTGCACATTTAGCAGCATAGTAAAACTGCTAAAAGCCAAGGCCAAAGAGGAAAGTTTTCAAAGAAGCCAAGAGAAAATAGGCACATTACTTTACAAAGAGCAACAAAGATACCCAGAGCTGAATTCTTAACAGAAATTATCTGAGCACAAAGAAAAAGCAATAACAACTCTAACATGCTAAAAGAAAATAATTGCCAATCGAGAATCCTTGATTTAGCAAAAACACTCCTTTGAAAATAAAGATCTTTATAAACAGAAACTGAGAACATTTATTGGCCACAAATATGCAATGAAAGGAATCAGGGAGTTCTTCAGGCAAAAGGAAAATGATGAAAACACAGAAGTACAGGAAGGAACAAAGAATTTAAAAGTGATTATATGGGTAAATCTAAATAACTGTTTCCCCTGTATAACAATGTTAACAATGTCATGTGCTTCAGAATATATGTAGAACGGAAGTCCCTGACACTAGTAATAGCAAAAATACTGTGAGGCTAGTAAAATTCAACTCTTGTACTGATGAAGTGATGGAAAGTATTTGTTTTTAGAGTGGCCCTAGTCAGTTAAGGTATTGAAACACCTAAGGCAGTAATGATGATAATGATGAAAGGCTATATTACTAATAAACTCAAAAAAAATGAAATAAAAATAGAATCATAAATATTTTATTAAACTGAAATAATTCCAGAAAGGTACAAAATGAACCAGGGAATACAAATTATAAATAGTGCATAGATTTCATTTCAAATACATCAGCAAATGTTTCTATTAAAAAACACAGAATCAGGATTTTTTAAAAATCTCCAAGGTACAGTGTTTTAAAGAGCTATGCCTTAAACGTAAGGGCATAGAGGTTAAAATTAAAAAGACATAAATGATTTAACATGTAAAAACCAATGAAAACAAACTGTGATAGCTCTGCTGACATCAGACACAGCACACTTTGAGGCAATGCTCATTATTAGAGACAAAGATATTTCCTAATGATAAAATGGCTAGTCCACTAGACAGATAGAATTCTGAATGGGTTGGCAGCTAATAGAGTAACATTAACATATACAAAATTAAAGCCGAAAGAACTGAAAGAAGAAACAGACAAGCCTGCACTCATAGTGAAAGACTTTAATATCCTACTCTCAATAACCAATAGAACACTAAAAAGAAAAAAACATGATGCATGGAACATTTAAACAGCATGTTCAACAAATTAGGCCTAATTGGTATATACAGATCACTGCACTTAACTTTTCAAGTGTACATGGGCTGGACCATAAGGCAAATATCACCAACTTTCATATCATTGAACTCATACAGAGAGTAGACTCTGCTGCAGTGGAATTAAACTAGAGATAAATAACAAAAAGAAATTTATTAAGAGAAAATCTTGACTTATCCATAAACAAATATAGTCCAACGCTATATAAAAATGTCGAAATCAAAAAACTTGGGGAAAGAAGTAGAAAAAAAAAATGACCTCAGAATCAAGGATAGAACTGGAGGTGGCAGGAAGACCAGTGCCTGTCTAGCATGCATGAGGGGTATTTTCCCTTCTTCTCACGGAGCATTGTGTGCCCAGAACTGAATGTGCCAGAAAGAAGCTGCCTTTTTTAATTTGTACAAAGGCACGTAGAGGTAACTTCTGAAACTTCAAAGGAAAACAGGCTAACACAGATTGCTTTTAAAGTGTTCTTAAAGCATGAAGGCTACAAACCAACTGGGTCAAAGACAAAAAACATTCAGGTAATATTGTTCCTATGAGCCCTTGTTAGTGAACTGAGGGTGTTTCCTGCGACTGGTAGAGTTTTGAACCAACCACACAAAAGATGGGAAAACTACCCTGCAACAATTTGACTGATGATAAGCAATAAATATATGTATGTATCTATACAACTAAAAGAAATGGGATGATGAAGGCAAAGATGTCAATGTTATATTGAAAATACACAAAAGTTACAACAAACAAAAATAAGGAGATACAAAGATACTGAGAAGTAGAGATGGTTTCATCTCTAAAGCTGAGTGATAAAGATCATAGATCATATAAGGCTGAAGACACACAATAGAAGTAAAAGGGTAGACACTAAAAGAGATTTTAAATACACACACACACACACACACACACACACACACACACATCCACTTTTTTTTTTTGAGATGGAGTCTTGCTCATATCGGCCAGGCTAGAGTGCAGTGGTGTGATCTTGGCTCACTGCAACCTCCGCCTCCGAGATTCAAGAGATTTTCCTGCCTTGGCCCTGTGAGTAGCTGGGATTACAGGTGCACGCTACCACACCCAGCTAATTTTTGTATTGGTAGTAGAGACGGGGCTTCTCCATGTTGGCCAGGCTAGTGTCAAACTCCTGACCTCAGGTGATCAGCCCACCTTGGCCTCCCGAAGTGGTGGGACTACAGACATAAGCCACTTCAGCCAGCGAGATAATATTTTTAGGTAAAATTAGGTGATAAAGGACAGGAGGAGGAGAAGGCATATGGAATGTGGTGCTTTAGAAATGCTTATAGTTCAGAAAATAAAGAAAGCTAACTAAAAATATTTTATATAGTTCTAATACTAATAATGGTTACCACTAGAACAAAAATATAGCCTTTCCAAAATATCAGTACTCCATACAGGAAAAATCAAAGAGAAGAAAGAGATCACATTATAAAATGATTTAAAATAAATTCAATGTTTATAGCAGAGTAGAATGATATTTTGAAAAAAATTGTACTTGGATGATGAAAACTCTGAGTACCCTGTCTTCACCACCAAGTATTATACATAGGTAAAAAGTTTCTCAAGTACCCTATCAATTTTGACATATTTTTAAAAGATTATAAACAGAAATTTAAAACCAAAACACAGCAGTAATGGCCGTAATATACATAAACTAAATAAGGTAAGTTCACATGTTAAAGAAAATTGATTTTTAATGTGTAATTTTATAAATCAAAGTTATTAGAAAAATTGAAAATGAAAAGAATGGCAAAAATTACACAAGACAAATGCAATAAAACAAAGCATAGGCCGGGAGCAGTGGCTTATGTCTATAATCCCAGCACTTTGGGAGGCTGAGGCAGGTGGATCACCTGAGATCAGGTGTTCGAGACCAGCCTGGCCAACATGGTAAAATCCCATCTCTACTAAAACTACAAAACTTAGCTGGGCATGGTGGTGCACGCCTGTAATCCCAGCTACTCAAGAAGCTGAGGCATGAGAATCGCTTAAACCCTGGAGGCAGAGGTTGCAGTGAGCCAAGATCGTGCCACTGCATTCCAGCCTGGGCAACAGAACGAGACTCTGCCTTAAAAAGAAAAGAGAAAAAAAAGAATATGACACAGGTGAGGGATGTCACTTCCTTGATTACATTATGATACATTAGCCATCTTAGGACACCAGAGCCAGAGATTCCCTTTATTGGTTTGTTTGCTTGAAGCAAGCACCTAAGTTGAGGAAATCCAAGTGATAAGCAATAAATATATGTATGTATCTAGGGTGTACTCTAGGACCTGGAAAAAGCCTTTAGGGCCTAGGGTGGCCTCTAGGTTCATGAAGGAAGGCTCTAGGATTTGGGGTGGCCTCTAAGACCCGAAAGAGGCCTCTGAAACCTATAGGTGGGATACTGGGGGAGGCCTCTAATATCTGGAAGAGGCTCTGGGGCCTCAAGGAGGCTCCTGTGGGCAGCATCTTGGACCTACCTGAGACCACTGAAACCTGAGGGCTTCCTCTAGGACCTGCGGGAGGCTCTAGGATGTTGAGAAGGCCCCTAAGACCTGTGGGAGGCCTCTGGGACCTGAAGTATACTCTAGAAAATAGGGAACGCCTCTAGATCCTGAGGGAGGCCTTTAGGACCTGGAAGGGGCCTCTGGAAGCTGGAATGTACTCTAGGACCCAGGAGAGGCCTCTACTACTTGGGGGAGGCCTCTAGGCTCTGGGGGTGGCCTCAAGAACGTAGAGTGCACTCTAGGACCTATTTGTAGCGTCTAGGATCTGGGAGCCCCCTCCAGCCCACAGCCAGCAAAAAGCCTCAGTGCTAAGCAAGGGATTAAATTCTGCAGACAAGGTAAATGAGCCTGAAAAAAGATTCTTCCCCCAAGAGAAGGCTCCCGGGAGAACACTGCTTGGCTTATACCTTGATTACAGTCTTAGCGAAGAACCCGGTGAATCTGGGCTTGATACATAGAAAATGTGAGATAATAAATGTGAGTTGTTTTAAGCTATGCATTTGTCATCATGTTCTACACAGCAATACAAAACTCACATGCTGGCTGTTTATTTATACATACATTCAAAGAAGTGAGTACAACTTAATTGTAAGTGCTGATGAGAGATTTAGTGAAATGGGATATATAATAGGCAAGAATAAAACAATACATTTAAAAAATATAAGTAGCATTGAAACAATTATCTGATTACAATGCCCTAAAACTGAGAGGATAAAATAAGAAAACAAAAGGCCATTCCTCCTATAAGCTAAAAAGAAAAAAATACATATCTTTCTGAAATAGCTTTGCTCACAGTAGAAACCTGAGATACACTGCTAATCATTTCGAGCAAAATGGAATTTATTCCAAGAATGTATGTGGTTCAGTATTAAAAAATCTATTAATATTGTTTAGTATATTGATAGAACTAAGAAAAATATGATCATTCCTTACTTTTTGTATATATTAACAAACATAGATACCAATGGATGCTTTCTTAACGTGATTAAATACATGGACTCCAGTCAAAAAAAGACTGGCACCTTATTACATGGGTCTGCAAAAGTCAGAAAGGAAAGTAAGGGAAATGAAGAAAAAGGAAAGGAGAGGGAAGAAAAATGAAAGGGAAGAAAAAGGAAAGGAGAGGAGAAGAGAGGAGAGGAGAAGAGAGGAGGGGAGGGGAGAGGAGGGGAGGGGAGGAGGGAGGAGAGGGAAAGGAAGGGAAGGAAAAAGAAAAACCAGGCAAGCTGACCTTCCCCCACCACAATTTAACATTGAATTACACACATTTCTCAGTTCAATGAGAGAAAATAGAGATGGCTAGATGCTATGACTCATGCCTGTAATCCAAGAGCTTTGAGAGGCTAAGATGGGAGAATTGCTTAAGGCAATTAAGGAGTTTAAGATCAACCTAGGCCAGTACTCAAGACATAGGCATGGGCAAAGACTTCATGACTAAAACACCAAAAGCAATGGCAACAAAAGCCAAAACTGACAAATGAGATCTAATTAAACTAAAGAGCTTCTGTACAGCAAAAGAAATTATCGTCAGAGTGAACAAGCAACCTACAGAATGGGAGTAAATTTTTGCAATCTATCCATCTGACAAAGGGCTAATATCCAGAATCTTAAAAAAAACTTAAACAAATTTACAAGAAAAAAACAAACAACCCCATCAAAAAGTGTGTGAAAGATATGAACAGACACTTCTCAAAAGAATATACTTGTGTGGTTAACAAATATATGAAGAAAAGCTCATCATCACTGGTCGTTAGAGAAATGCAAATCAAAACCACAATGAGATGCCAGTTAAAATGGCAATCATTAAAAAGGCAAGAAACAATGGATGCTGGAGAGGATGTGGAGAAATAGAAATGCTTTTACACAGTTGGTGGGAGTGTAAATTAGTTCATCCGTTGTGGAAGACAGTGTGGTGATTCCTCAAGGATCTAGAGCCAGATATATCATTTGACCCAGCAATCCCATTACTGGGTATATACCAAAGGCTTATGAATCATTCTACTATAAAGACACATGGACACAGATGTTTATTGCAGCATTATTCACAATAGCAAAGACTTGGAACCAACCCTAATGCCCATCAATGATAGATTGGATAAAGAAAATGTGGCACATATGCACCATTGAATAGTATGTAGCCATAAAAAGTGATGAGTTCATGTGTTTTGCAGAGACATGGATGAAGCTGGAAACCATCATTTTCAGCAAACACACAGGAACAGAAAACCAAACACTGAATGTTCTCACTCATAAGTGGGAGTTGAACAATGAGAACACATGGACACAGGGAGGGGAACATCACATATCTGGGCCTGTCAGGGAGCAGGGGGATAGGGAAGGGATAGCATTAGGAGAAATATGTAATGTAGATGATGGGTTGATGGGTACAGCAAACCACCATGGCACGTGTAAACCTATGTAACAATCCTGCACATGTATCCCAGAACTTAAAGTATAATTTTAAAAAATTAAAAATAAATAAATAGATAGATCAGCCTAGGCAACAAAAAGCTAGACATCATCTCTACAAAAAAAAAAAATTTAAAATTAGCAGGGCATGGTGGCACACACCTGTAGTTTTAGCTTTTCAAAAGGCTGAGTCGGGAGGATGGCTTGAACTCGGAAGTTCAAAGCTGCAATGAGCTTTGATGGCTCCGCTGCACTCTCACCTGGGTGACAGAGGGAGATCCTGTCTCAAGAAAAGAAAGGAAGAAAGGGAGGAAAGAAAAGAAAGAAAGAATTAAAGCTAAGAGGTATAGCTAAATAACCCAATAGAATCATTTAAAATTTTGTATAATTACTAAGACAACTCAGAATATACTCTGAATGAATGGAAAGCTACATCATGGTCTTGTACAGGAAATCTCTTCCTAAGTATGTCGGTTCTCTCTAAACAAATTTGTAAGTTTAATGTGGTGTCCCCAAAAGTACCACTGGTATTGTTTCTATAATTTGACAGGCTAATTCTAAAATGCATAAAGTCACCAAACACAAATAACCAGGAAAACTCTAAAAACAAAAAGTTATAATAGTGAGATTCTTTTTCTAGTTATTTTAGGCTACAAAGTCTTCATAATAAATTCAGTAAGATACTGTTGCGTTATAGGCAAATAAATGCTAAGGGAACCGTTTTAAAATAGGCATAAATACATAAGGGAATTTAATGTACCATAAAGGCAGGATCTTGAATCAGCACAAACAATAACAGACATTCAAATAAATAGTATAGGAATGACAGGGAAGATATACAAAAAATGGTAAAGCTGCATTCACAGACAACAGAAAACACCAAGATGACCAAGGATTTAAACATAAAACAAAAAATTCAAACTACCAAGGTACAAAAATCCAAAGAAAATTCCTTTACAGTCTTTCAGTGGGAAGGCTTTTCTCACTTTGGTTCAAACCTCAGAAGCCATAAGCTAAGAGAATGATAAAACTGACTCCATCAAAAAATTTGTAAGTGAAGTGAAAAGAGAAATGAAAAACTAGGGAAACTATTGGCCACTTACATTACAAAGGGCCAACGTTCTTAACATACACATTGCTCAGAGAACTTTAGAAGGAACAGACTGATCACAGTAGAACCATGGCAGTGGGTATGACTAGAAAATTAAAGAAAAAATATAAACAGTTTATAAACATATAAAAATAATTCTCAGTTTTACTCACTGAAAGACAAATGCAAAATACAAATGAATTAAACTAAGACAACATTTTTTATCTCTCAGATTGATAAAAAAAAAATCCAAAGACTTGGTAACACAGTGTTAGTAAGCTGTGATCAAAATAAGCACTCTCACCTTTTGCTGATTGGATTATAATTGTTATAGCCATTATGAAGGACAGTATGCAACATCTACTAAAATTATATATACCTATCCCCTTTGACATAATAATGCCATTTCTGGGAATTCATGACAGATTCTTCATTATGACATTGTTTAGAAGAGCAAAATATGGGACCTAATCTGTGAATACATCAAGAAGGTTTAATGAAATACATTATGGTAAAAAAACAGAAATATCTTTTATAATATGCAATAATCCCCAAAAGTATGGTTAGCTAAAAAGAGATGCAGAATAGTGCATAAAGAATCCTATCATTTTTATAAAAGAAAGGGGCAGAGGGTAATAAAACAGTGTATATTTTCTTCATTTGCATAAGAACCTCAGGAAGGATTAGGGTTGTCAGACAAAATATACGAAGCAAAAATTTTGATACCAAACATTAATTTTTTAGTATATGTATGTCTCTTGTAATATTTGGGAAATACTTATACTGAAAAAGCATTAATTATTTATCTGGAAATTAAATGTAATCAGGAGTCCTATGTTTTTATTTGTTAAACCTGGCAATGCCATGGAATACACCCAAGTAACTTTTAACAAGGTTTAGCTGTGTAGGTACAGAAAGTAGCATTCCCGAGGGCAACATGAGACAGGGCTGGATGATGACTTTTTCCTTTATGCATTTCATACCTTCTGAATTTTAAAACATGTAATTGCATTACCTATTAAAATGTAAATACATAAAAACAAATATGAATAAAGTTAAATATTGCTATAAGTGGAATACTAGAAACCACATGTCATTAATTGAGATTTCTTTTTTATATTCTGTTTATAGTGAAACCAGACTCCATCTATCACCTTATAATTTGAAAATATAAATGTCTCCAATTCAGTGAAAGCTGAAACTTTCTGTGATTTTTATGTTTTTAAAGAATTCTAACTCCACCTAGCCTTCTTGTTGCCACTATTTCAGCAGTGAAAAAAAAAATCAAACATCTGAGGTTTGGGATTGAGAATAAAAATGTCATAAAGTATTATTCTTGAGAAAACAGGCTCTGCCAGGTTTTTGAAATCTTCCCAAATCTTCTCAGCCTTTTGACAGCTTCTCAGATAACTCAAATGGCCAGTGAAACATGTTGCTGTAGCAAGTACCAGCTGGGAAAAAAAAAAAATCAAAGGATGAGTGTATCTTGGGACTTGTTAGTGTGGTGGGCCTCACACCTGGTAGACATACACACACACACACACACACACACACACAAAATACATGTGTAAATGAGCCAATGTATAGAAGTCATTTAGAGTTTTCTTGATGGTTAAAAACATGGGTTCTTATTATAATGTTATATATAATAACTCAAATAATGAGAACAATTTTAAAAAATTAAGTAACTCTGCCTAGCTACGGTCTCTAAGAAATAATAGCATAAGATTACACAATGAGATATTGATTTTTTGATATAAATATCCTTATTGAGTTACTTGTTTTAAAGTTAATTTTCCTCCTTTTTTTACGTAAGAAGTATGACAAAATATACAAAATGAAATCCCGAGCTCCTTAACTTTAATACACTTAAAACCTTTTCTCTTACTTTTTTTAATATAAGTAAATGACTTGTTTAGGGGTTCAAGTAAGATGAATGGAAAGGAATATTTTAAAAGGTAAACAATTTCTGAAGATATCATTTCTTGGCAAAATTGTAGGGAAGCCAAGGTAGAGTTTTTCACTGTATGTCATTTTGAAAGTAGAATTTATAAAAATGTCCTCAGCCATGGTCATAATCAGCTGAGAGATTCCCACCCTCCAACCCATGCCAGCTGGCTCATGTAGCCAGATTTTTTTTGGCAAATGGTCAAATACAACACACATTTTAAGCAGCTGGATTGACCTAACAGCCCTTTCATCTGTTTTACAGAGATAGAAGCCTGCTATTTAATGACAATCTAATTGGAAAATACATACACATGTATTCCTAATCAATGGGATTAATAGATAAAAATGTAAGTTTGAAATTCCAAATAAACATTGTTATTAAAAGCAAAAGCTCCTAAAGTTTATCATTTTCTCCTATATATTCTTTTTTATTTGTTGGCTGTAATTTTATTCAAAAAACACATAAAAGTCAACTGTTATCCTCCTGTATTAATGGACATTCTTAAATGTAAACATCAAAATAACAACACAACATAGAATATAAGTTTTTATAATAAGATACTGGGATTCTTAGCTTAGCATGCAGGGTTAGTTTTTTTTTGTTTTTTGTTTTTTCTCCTGTCTGAGATTATAATCAAAACAGTGTTGGTCTTTCTTACCATTTCAGTCTCCATCAGGATGATATTTGCAGTGTTCTAAATGAGAACCATATGCTCTTCCCTAACCTATTTAACTGTGGTAGCCAGATGTTTGAATAAATTGTGAAGGACAGCTCTACCAGTTTAACAGTTAAGCATAAGGCTGACCACTACCAGCTCTCACACTTTGTCCTCGCCTTGAGTAACAGGAAAAAAAGAGGGGGGCAGTATACATTTTGTAACATATCTGACTGTGCCTCATTATTTTGATCAACGTTAAATGGTGACACACTTTCTGTGAAATAAACAAAAATATCTTTTAAAAAATTTATAGGGTTCAAATGTATTATAAAAACAAGTATCCTGGTTGCAATTATACTAAAGTCATAGTGAAATTCACAATAGTATTATTATCATCCACAGCCACAATTTTTCAGTGGGCATTCTTTTGATTCTGCACATTTATTACAATAATGGATTCCTTAATGCTGAAGACTTTTGCTGTAAGAACCATGCAAAGCAGATAAAAGAGACTAGATATTATCTTTTGAAGCAAATTTTTAAGGTATCCAACTCACTATGTAACATATCTGGGTTGACACTCTTTTCTTCATATTAATAATTGGTTAACTCGAAACTGTAACTAATTATAACTAGTTGCTTATTACTGTTTTAGGGGAAAATTCACATATTTAACATGTAGTTTTATAATAAACATGAGAGCAAATGCCCTTACATATGTGCTTATAAATATCTCTGGACAAATAAGCTAAATTTCTTACAATGATTTCAGATTTAAACACAACACAAATATGTATCTACTCAAAGAACAAAGAGAAACAGAAATTTTAATTAGGTGGAATAATACAAAATCTTTTTTAAATTTGGAAAATATCTTTGATGGAATTCTTTAGAGCAAGGACAATATCATACAGTCTGTATGCAATATGTAGTATGTAAAAGTTAGTTACATGTGATGTGGTTTAACATTATATGAAGGTGGAATGTGGCAAGCTAAAATTACATTTGGAGGCCAAACTCACTGAAAACCATATGAAGATCTAAGAAGTTAATAAGATAAGATGGATAGCAAAAATATTCAAGGAAAAAAACTAAAGGAAAATAAGAAAAAAGAATAAAGTATTACAGAACTAGTAGAAAACAAATAGCAAGATGATAAAATTAAATCCAACCATATTGAAAAACACATTAAATGTAAATGGCCAAACACTATAATTAAAAAGCAGAGATCATCAGAATGAATAAAAAAGCAGGCTCCAACCATATGCTGTCTACAAAAATTTTAAGAAAACACATTTTAAATATACAAACCCAGATTGATTATGAGTCAGATAATGTCAAAAGATAAATCATACAAACACCAATCAAAAGAAAAACAAGGTGGTTATATAAATGTCATAAAAGTTAGTTTTAGAACAACAGATATTATCAGAAATAAAACTGATATTTTATAAGTATGGAAGTGTCAATTTGTGAAGAAAATAAATATGAAAGGAGATAACAGATTCAAAGCACCTGAAACAAAAAGTGATAGAACATAAAATACGTATAGACAAAATATATGTAAATTTTCACACATTTCTCTGTGTGTGTGTGTGTGTGTTTATACATATATATACATATATAAATATGTATATATTTTAAGTTCTGGGATACATGTGCAGAACGTGCAATGTATACATGTGCCATGGTGGTTTGCTGTACCCACCAACCCATCATCTGCATTAGGTATTTCTCTTAATGCTATCCCTCCTCTAGCCCTCCACCCCAAAACAGACCCTGGTGTGTGATGTTCCCCTCCCTGTGTCCATGTGCTCTCATTGTTCAACTCCCACTTATGAGTGAGAGCATGCAGTGTTCGGTTTTCTCTTCCTGTGTTATTTTGCTGAAAATGATGGTTTCCAGCTTCATCCATGTGTCTGCAAAGGACATGAACTCATCCTTTTTTATTGCTTCATAGTATTCCATGTATATGTTCCACATTTTCTTTATCCAGTCTATTTATTATTGATGGGCATTTGGTTTGGTTCCAAGTCTTTGCTATTGTGAATAGTGCTGTAATAAACATATGTGTGCATGCGTCTTTATAGTAAAATGATTTTAATCCTTTGGGTATATACCCAATAATGGGATTGCTGGTCAAATGGTATGTCTGGTTCTAGATTCTTGAGGAATCGCCACACTGTTTTCCACAATGGTTGAACTAATCTACACTCCCACCAACAGTGTAAAAAGCATTCCTGTTTCTCCACATCCTCTCTGGCATCTGTTGTTTCCTGCCTTTTTCATGCTTGCCATTCTAACTGGTGGGAGATGGTATCTCATTGTGGTTTTGATTCGCATTTCTCTAATGACCAGTGATGATGAGCTTTGTTCCATAGGTCTGTTGGCCACAAAAGTGTCTTCTTTTGAGAAGTGTCTGTTCATATCCTTCACACACTTTTTGATGGGGTTGTTTGTTTTTTTCTTGTAAATGTGTTTAAGTTCTTTGTAGATTCTGGATATTAGCCTTTTGTCAGATGAATAGATTGCAAAAATTTACTCCCATTCTGTAGGTTGCCTGTTCACTCTGATGATAGTTTCTTTTGCTGTGCAGAAGCTCTTTAGTTTAATTAGATCCCATTTATCAATTTTGACTTTTGTTGCCATTGCTTTTCGTGTTTTAGTCATGATGTCTTCACCCATGCCTATGTCCTGAATGGTATTGCCTAAGTTTTCTTCTAGAGTTTACATGGTTTTTGATCTTACATTTAAGTCTTCAATCCATCTTGAGTTAATTCCTATATAAGGTATAAAGAAGAGGTCCAGTTTCAGTTTTCTGCATATGGCTAGCCAGTATCTCCAACATCATTTATTAAATCAGCAGTTCTTTACCCGTTGCTTGTTTTTGTCATGTTTGTCAAAGATCAGATGGTTGTAGGAGTGTGGTATCATTTATAAGGCCTCTGTTCCAATTGTTTAGTTTATATATTTATTTTGGCACCAGTACCATGCTGTTTTGGTTACTGTAGCCTTATAGTAAAGTTTGAAACTATATTTTCACACATTTCTTGAGGGAAAGTAGAAAATATTTTGAAATAAAATAAGGTAAAAGCAAAACATAACAAAAATTTCTGAGATTCCACTAATTATATGTTTAGTGGGAAAGGTCTAATATTAAAGCTTGAAGCTTTTACCTTAAGAACCTAGAATAAGCATAGTAATATGAACCCAAATAAATAGAATAATAAATATATATACAGAAATCAATACAACAGAGAAACTTTATGGAGCCAAAAACTGTTACTTTAAAAGGTCAATCAAATTAAACTGATCAAGAAAACAAGAGACATAAAACAAATTATCAATACAATAGATTTTATGCCAATAAATTTGATAACTTGAGTAAATTCCTTGAAAGATACAAATCACTTAAATTGACAAAAGGAGAAATAGAAATCTAAATAGGCTTATGCCCATTAATGAGGTTGAATTCATTAATAAAAGCCATACATGAAGAAATTCCAGACCCAAGTAGCTTCAATTGCAAATTCTACCAAAAAAATATAAGCAGAAAATTTTTTTAAACCCTTATAAACTCTTTCAGAATATAAGAAGAATGGAATACATTTCAAAAGTCATTTTATGAGATCACCGTTACTTAGATAGTAAAATCAAGGGAACTTACAAGAGAATAGTACAGACCAAAATCACTCATGAATATATATGAAATATCCTTAAAAAAATGTTAGCAAAACCAATACAGCAGTTACTAAAAAGTGATGCTATATCACTGTAATGTTTATTATATATTATATGATTGGGTAGTTGTCCTAATATTTCAAAATAAATCACATGACTATATAAGCAGGTGAATGTATTCAGCGCAATACATGCAAAACACAAGGCTTTGATGGATTTCCAACATAGATTTGTTATTACCAAAAAACCACTCAGCAAGGTGGAGAGAAGGAAATACGAGATAAATATCTACAATTAATTGTACTTCTAAGTACTGGTAACGCAAAAACGTAACATGTTAACAGCATATCTCTGAAGGAAGTCTATGTAGCACAGGCAGGTGGGAGTGACCTGTGTCTTGCCTGCCACCCCAGCTGTTACTCCTCGGTACCTCATGATTGCTTTAGCTGAGAACAGTTTCACTTTGGCCTGACAAATTCCAGATAATTTCAGTAAACTTTTTTCTCCTAAGCATTTTAATAAGGTTATGGACTAGGGCAAAATAGATGCTAAAATCAAGTCATGATGTTAATATGAAAGAATAAGATTAATCAAGTTGAATATGTTTATGGTAAATTGTAATTTCTAAACTTTTTATTTTAATATTTTACACTTATACAATGAGAAAAAAACAACAAAAATGAAAGAAGTATTCATGAACTTAAAATGAGTGTGGTATTACTAGAATATAAGGTAATAGTATCATTAAAATTGAGATGTGAAATTTTTGACTGACAGAAGAATCAGGTATTGAATGAGTCCCAGTGCATTTTAACAGAATAAAATGCATATTTTTAATTTAACACAGAGTTGAATAATAATACTGTGATTATGCTAAAATTTACTATTTTCACCAGACTAAAAGAAAAAATAAACATAGTAATGTCAGAAGCATCAGCCAACTATACAAAAAGTTATTCTATTTATAAGTGTTGTTTACATTTTCATTCAAATATCTCTTTGGGGCTTGTACCTGATTCCATATTTTAAAATCAGCTTTAGTAAAGTATCATTTGCATAAAAGAAAACTCATTCATTTAACTATAACCATGTGTAAATACAACACTCTCATCACTCCAAAACGTGATTTGGTTCCATTTGCCGGCATTTCTCTCCCTCAGCCCTGGTCTCTGGCAACCACTGGTCATCTTCTGAAATCATAGTTTTGCCTTTTCTGGAGCTTTATATAAAAAGAATAATGTAATTATGCTTTTGTGCCTTTCTTCTTTCGGTTAACATAGGGCTTTTAAAATTCATTCATGTCGCTTAAGGAACATACATGCATATTAATGTCGACATGCATTCCATTGTATGAATATATCTGTATATCACACTATATCTGTTTACTAGTTGGTGGACATTGGTTTCTTTCTGGGTTTTTGGAAATTATGATTGAAGCTGTTTAATGACTCTAATACAAGATACAAAGTTATATTTACAAAGTTATAATATACAAAGTTATATTTTCATTAATATTTGGTGTATACCAAGTGGAATTGTTGGGTCACTTGGTAAATAAAATTTGTATAAGAAACAACATTACTACTAGCAAAGTATGAGTGCCGGTTGCTCAACATCCTCTTTAATAACACTTGATAACATCAGTCGTATTTTAGCTTTTTTAGTGAGTATGTACCCATTATGGTTGATTTGTTTTCCTAATGACTGATGACATTGAGCATCATTTCATGTGATTATTTTCCATTTGAGTCTTTTCTTTAGTGAAGTGTCTATTCAAATACCAAATTCTGATAATTTATTCTAATTACATAAAAACACAATTCATTTTTACATATTGGCATTGCAATTGTAACTTGCTAAACCAATGTGCTTGTTCTGGTAGCAATTTTGTAGATTGCTTAGGATTTTCCTCATAGATGATCATGTCATTTGGTGAATAAACAAGTTTTACTTATTCCTTTTAAGTAAATATTTTTTTAATTTGCTTTCTTAATTTAATAAGTCGTACTTCCTTCTGAATTAAAGTGATGAGTGTGAATATTCTTGCTTTGTTCTGGATCTTGAGGGTGGTGGAGAGGAAGCATTCTGACTTTCATCGTTGCCTAGGGGTATACTGTAAGTTTGCACAGGTGCTCTTTATCGGATGAAAGATTCCTTCTATTTCTAGTTTGCTAGTGGTTATTATCATAGATGTGTGTTAATTTTTATGTATTTTATGCATTTGTTGAGATGATTATTCCTTTTGATTTTGGTTCACTAATACGGTAAATTAATTTGATAGATGTTTGCATGTTAAACCAATCTTTATACACTGTGGGTGGAAATGTAAATTAGTATAGCCATTATGGAAAAAAGTATGGAAGTTTCTCAAAAAACTAAAAATAGAACTACCATATGAACCAGCAACCCAACTACTGGGTGTTTATCCAAAGGAAAGGAAATAATTATATCAAAGGGATACCTGCACTCCCATGTCTATTGCAGCATTATTCATAATAGCTCATATATGGAATCCACCTACATGTCTATCACAAATAAATGAATAAGGAAAATGTGATTATACATACACAGTAGAACACTATTCAGCCATAAAAAAGAATGAAATCCTAACTTTCCGAGTAATATCGATGAGGCTGAAGGACATTATGTTAAACAAAATAAGTCAGGCACAGAAAAATGAATACCACATGTTCTTACTCATATATGTGGGCTAAAAAATAATTTTGAGCTCATGGAAGTAGAGAGTAGAATTGTAGGTATTGGAGGCTAAGAATGGTAAAGGGGACAGGAAGATGGGGTAATGTTTGTAAATGGCTATAAAATTACAGGTGTGCAAGAGGAATGAGTTCTGGTGGTCTCAGCACTGCAAGCTAGATTTGAACAACTACAATTTATTGCATGTTTTCAAAAGTTAGAAGAGCGGATTTTTAATATTTGCAACACAAAGAAATAGCAAATGTTTAGGGTGATAATATGTTAATTACTCTGATTTGATCATTACATGTTGTATGTGTGTATCAAAATATCACTCTGTAGCCCATAAATATGTGTAATTATTATGTGTCAACTAAAACTAAAAAGAAAATATTTCTTATTAATATGGTAAATTAACTTGATAGATTTTGGAATGTTATACCAATCTTTTATTTCTGGGATAAATCCCAATTGAATATGCTGTATTTATTTTAATCACTGCCAGATTTGATCAGCTACAATTCTGCTAATCATTTATGTGTCTGCTTTTATGAGAAATATTGATTTGTAGTTTTAACTAATGTTTTAGTCTAGTTTTGATATCCGGATAATGCTAGTCTTTTAAAATTACTTGTGATCATTTCCCTCTACTTCAGTTTTCTGGAAAAGGTGTTTGTAAAAACGGTATTTCTTCTTAAATATTTTATAGAATTGCTTAGGAGACCATCTGGGCCTAGATATTCTTTGTGAAATTTTGTAAATGCTATATGCAGCACCTTCAATAAATAAGGATTGATTTGTGTTATCTCTGTCTTCTTTATTGAACTTCAGCATGTGGCATTTTTCAAAGAAATTATTTAATCAAAGGTAATGTATTTTTTGCCAGGAAGTTATTTATAATATTTTCATATGATATGTCTGTAGGAGATGTCATGAGGCTCTTATTTTATTCTTGATACTTGTATTTTTCTGATTAGTCTAAAAATATGATTATCAACATTTTAACATTTTCAAAAAACAGGCATTTGATGCTATTTATGTTTCCAGTATTTTAATTTTTTTTCTTTTTTATTATTTACTTTGTTTTGACAAATTCAGATTTAATTTACTCATCTTGATCTAACTTTTTGAGGTGGAATGTTAATTCACATTTTGAGACTTTAATCTGTTATCGTAATTTCATACTAGAATTTCCCCGAAAGCACTGTTAGATATATAGCACATATCCGTACATGTTGCATTTTAATTTTCATTAAGATAAAATATTTGTAATTCCTTTTCAATTTTCTTTTGAATCATGAATATTTAGAAATCTATTGCTTATTTTCCAAACATTTGAAAATTTTCCAGGTATTTTTCTATTATTGGACTCTACCTTAATTCTGTTGTAATCTGATAACATATTTTATGTGATTTAAATTCTCTTATATACATTAAAACTAATTTTATGGCCCCAGATATGGTCTATTTGGTGAATGTTTCTGGTATATTTTAAAATAATGTATATTTTGCTGTTGCAAACAGCAAACATTCTATAAATATTAACCAGTTTGCATTGGTTGACAGTATTATTCAAGTCTTCTTTATCCTTACTAATTTTCTGTAGAATTGCTTTAATTAGGCAAAAGGCAAATATAATTCTGAATTTGTTTGTTTCTCTTTTCAGCTCTTTCAGTTTTGCATCATATATTTTGAAACCCTATAATTATACCCATGTGTATTTAAGCATATTATGTCTTCTTGATGAGTTGATTCCTTTATCATTAAGAAATAATTGTCTTCATTCATTGTAATGTATCTAGTTCTAAAATCTACTCTCTCTGATCAATTTAGCTACTTCAGCTTTCTTTTGGTTAGTGTTTGTATGGCATAGGTTTTCTCAACTTTCTAAGCTTTTAACCTATGTGTGCTTTTATTTTTAATGGGTTTCTTATAGATGGTCCTAGTTGATCTTGCTATTTTTATCCAGTATCATAATTTGCTTTTTACTTGTGTTTAGACCATTTAGATTAAATGGAATTATTGATCTGATTATGTTTCAATTTACCATCTTGCTTTTTGTTCTTTTTTCCTCACTTTATTTTAAACTGATCCTTTTAAATCTCATTATTGCCTTATCAGTACTAATAGTATGTAAGTTGTCCCTTTTTGTTTTATTTTGTAGTGGTTATTCTTGAATTTGCAATTTCTTTTTTTTTAAATTGTAACTGCCTATTTCAAATAATATTATAACACTTTACATATAGGGTAGGAGCCCTACAATAGTGTTCTTTTATTTCTATGTTCTCTTTTCCTTTAAATGATTTAGTCCCACATTTTACTTCTATGTATGCTATAAATTACACGATATATTGTTACTATATTTGCTTTATACCATAAATTGTCCTTACAATAAATTTTATAGTGTGGTAAATGTATTTTAGATTTACATTTCAGATTTTGAAAAATTTCAACGATTTGTCATATATTTTATTCACAACCCCATATTTCAGGGACTCCGCTTACACATGTCTTAGGCTGCTTGATATTGTACCACCGTTTCCTGATGCTCTGTTTATTCTTTTGCAGTCTTGATTCTTTCCATGCTCCATATTAGTGTTTTTTATTTCTGTATTATCAAGGTTAGTGGTCTTGACTTTTGCGATCAAACATCAAACGGACAATAACCCAATTATGTATATTTTTATTTCTAATACTGTATTTTTATCCCTAGACGCTGTATGTCTTTTTATGTCTTTCATTTATCTTCCCATCATGCTCTTCTTTTCCTCCATCTTTGCCTCCTCCATCTCAATTTCTCTAATTCAGAGACTCAGAATATAGTAATAAAAGTGGTTTTAATATTCTCGTATGCTGCCCCCCTTCTTTGTCATTTCTGGGCATGTTTCTAATGATTAATTGTTCTCCTGGTTATTACTCATATTTTCCAGCTTTTACACGTGCTTAGTAGCTTTTAAATGAATAACGAATATAATGAATGCTACATTGTTTGTGGCTGGATTTTGTTGTATTTCTTTAAATAGTGTTGACCATTTTTCCTGGCATGTAATTAAATTACTTGAAATCAGATTAAAGACTTGTTTTTATGCTTTTTAAATCAGTATCAAGCAGCTTTTAGCTTACAATTTAATTAACCCCATTGCTAGGACACTAATCTTCTGAGGAGTCTACTCACTGTCCTATATATTATAACATCTTACCACATCAGTGGAAAGATAAACTACTTCCAACTTTGCATAAATACTGGGAATATGTCTACCTTTTTTCCCCTAATTGTTCTTTCTCTGATCTCGAGTTGTTCCCTGTCCTGCATACACAGATAAGTACTCAGCCAAAGCCTCTGCAACTCTCTGAATATCTCTGTGTGCAGCTCTTTACTTCATGGTGTCCTTCTCTGCAAATCATAGGTGCCATGTTCCCCCTAAACTCCCAATTCCATCTCCTCAACTCAGAAATAATAGCAGGGTCTGTGTGGGTTTTTCTCTTATGTATACAGTCAGAAAACTACTTCCTGGAATTTAGCTAATGCAACTATAGGTTTTCCTTGTTTGTTTCTCCTTTTTTTCCCCAATTTAATACTTAAGTTGTGAGTGTGTGTGTATGTGTGTGTGTGTGTGTGTGTTTTGAGCAGGGGGTGTAAAAATCCAGTCTCCCTTACTTCATCTTTGCAGGAACTTAACTGATTGATCTTTAAAGTAATAAAACTACAATTCTAAAACCATTAAATTTCTATAGTCTCTGTGTAATTCAGAACAATATCCATTCACTCACAAATTCATAAATTATTATTTGTATTTTTGAAAAGTAACATTATGCTTTGCTAATGATAACAACATGTCTCCCCCCATTCATTACACTGGCCTCACACCATATTTATTTGTAATCAAGAACTAGGTTAAAGTTAAAATATACATCATTAAATTTCCATAGACCTACTTTTTACAACTGTATGTGCAATATACACATAAATTTAATCGATAACTGTGATTGCCAAACAAAACCTAGGAATGAAAAAGAAAAGGACATTAGAAAAGTTAGTAGGGTCAGCAAGTAATAGAATCACATAAGGTGAAATCGAGCATATCTGCTTTATGATCAAAATGGTTTTCCACATCCTGCGTATTTTAATTTCTAATTTGGAGGTGGACAGACCACCCTCTAGTGGGATAAAGAAGCATGTCAATTAACCAAATTTAGCATGCTTTGACTTCAGAAGAAAGCAACAAAACATCTGCAGGACTTTTAAAATAATCTTCCTTTAAGATATTTTACTTCAAATTTAAGAGATTAATTAGCTTAGAGCTTTCAAAGTTTTACATTTTCCAAAATGTCTTAGTGTTTTATTCTTATGTAATATTTGTAACAGATATATAACAGGAATTCATAATTCTACTTAAAAATATTGAAGCTGAGGTTTGAATATAGCTTGCTCTACTAGATAAGCTATATTAATGGTGAAGTGATGGTATTAGAACTCAAAGTCTGATGTTGGCAGTGAGATTCTTTGTATCAAGATAACAATGGCAGAAGTTTCTACAAGACAAAGCTACTGAGGCTGCTGTTAGATAGTTAATGACTACCATGTTGCAGAGTGTCCATTCTCCTCATTTGAGAAAAACTTTTCTAGATATTTTAGCATGTGATCTTGACAGTCATTAGTAAGACCATTGCAGAGAAATATAAACAAAATCTTCATAATTTGTTAAATGAGTTTTCATTTCAAAATAACTAAACCAAGTAGCATAGCTATACTTCCTGAAGATAAAATTGCCAAGAATTTCTGGAAGGGAAGTTTTCAGTGTATGAAAAAAAAAAAAATCATACCCTCTTAACTGTATCATTTCCAGTAAGTACTAGAAAATGTCCCACTTTCAGGGTATTAGGGAAATTTCTAAATGCCTCTTTGGTTTTGTGGTGTGACTCTATTTAGAATCTCCATTAACTTTCTATTTTGCTAAGAAACTCTTTGGTCCCATTTATTCATTGTGGATTTTTGTTTTAGTGACTAAGATGGAGGTGAAGACTACCCAATCCCCTAACTTCTAATTTTATCTCATCACCTCAAAAACATATTTTTACACTTATTACCTAAAGGGTAATTAGAGGGAATGGTAGTGTGGTTTAGTGGTTAGAGACTTGGGATGAGAATTAAAGAACCTAGCTTCTTTCCTCCCACTCCCAGCGCTGACTCTATAGCATCAGGTTAAATGCAGAGTTTTCAAAGGGAAAAACCAGCACTTCACCAGAGGTTATGAAGCTAGCGTTTTTCAGAATAGAGCTGTTACATAATTGTGTTGGGCAGCTATAATTTATTTTGAGGTTTACAATTAATGGCAGATTTGAGTTCAGCTATTAAGAGATCACTATCTGGAGTTAGCAAAAGGCACATTATCTGGTTGGACTTGGTTTACTATTGCATGGCTGTGAAGGAAGATGGGAATCTGGAAGACCTGGTTGACTATAGAAAATAACCAGTCAAACTAAGCTTCATAAGTGAAGGAAAAATAAAATTTTTTGAGAACAAGCAAGAACTCAGAGATTTCATCACCACCAGGCCTGCTTTACAAGAGCTTCTGAAAGAAGCGCTACAAATAGAAAGGAACAACCAGTAAAAAAA